>PVIW01001929.1:0-139324 GCA_004026585.1 Noctilio leporinus
TGGGGAGGGGGACAGAGGGGAGCAAAAAGGGGATGGATGTAATACAACAACAATAAAATTAAAAAAAAAGAAAAAAAAAGAAAAAATTAAAAAATTTAAAAAAGTAGCTCTATTCTTAATTTTTTGAGATACCTCCATACTGTTTTCCATAAATTACCTGCACCGACTTACATTCCCACCAGCAGTGTACAAGGGTTTCCTTTACCCCCCTTCTCTCAGACATGTTATTTCTTGTCTTGTTGGCAATAGCCATTCTAACAGGTGTGAGGTGGTTTCTCATTGTAGTTTCGATTTGCATTTCTCATATAACTAGTGACATTAATCATCTTTTCACATGTATGTTGGCTACCTTTTAAAAATTGTAAGTTAACTCATTACAAATTATTTTATTTTTATTTATTTATTTACTTATTTATTTTTAGAGAGAGGGAAAAGGAGAGTGGTAGAGAGGGAGAGAAACACTGATGTGTGTTGGGGACCTGGCCTGCAACACAGGCATGTGTCCTGATTGGGAAGCAAACCAGTAACCCTTTGGTTTGCAAGCCAGCACTCAAGCTACTGAGCCACAGCAGCCAGGGCAGCAAATTATCTTAATTTCACATATAGTACATGAATATATTCTCCTTAAAAAAAAAAAAAAAAAATGGCCTGCCCTGGCTGGTGGCACAGTGGATAAGGCCCGGCCTGTGAACCCGAAGGTCATTGGTTCAATTTCCAGCCAGGGCACATAACCAGGTTGCAAGCCAGGTCTCCAACCAGGCTTGTAGCTGGAGGCAGGGGAAAGGCAACCAGACATTGATGTCTCTCTCCCTCTGTCTTTCTCCCTTCTCCTCTCTCTAAAACTAATAAATAAATTCTTTAAAAAAAAAATAAAAATAAAGTATAATAGAAAACGTTAAAGTACCCTTTGGCTGCTATGGCCAATCCTGGGCTTCCCTGCCCTCCTTCTATTCAGTGTATTTGGAGTATATCTTTCATAATATTTTCCTAAATGTTTTATTTTTCTGTAGAATCTGAATACTATTACTGTCTATGTGCTTTTAATACTTTTTGCATAAATGATATGCTGACTATATAATTCTGAAATTTTTAGTCTTTAGGAAGTAGTTAATGCCTCATCAGGAATTGTTTTCAGTGAAAACCTGGGGAAGAAAGCTAATATTTATCATGGTTCCATTACTACAACTCATGGAGGTCTCAGATTTGAGTCAAAGCTGTATTTCCCTCAGGGAAAATTGGTAAATATATCCCCACGTGCAGTATACTCTAAATTATTGCTTAATAATAATAATAGCACTATGAAAAAATAATAATAAGCACTGATACTATGGCAAGATACTTTAATGAGCTATTCATTTATACATTTTTTTTCCAGTAGATTTTCCTCTCCCTTACTCCAAGAAGGAAACGCAACTATGTTCTCTCACCTGAAGGGTCTTGGTTGTTATGGAACAAAGCAGAAATAACCTCAAAATGACCCCATCTCTGACTTTGTTCTTCAAAATATACTTGTAGTGGGACATGTGTTGAGTCATCTCTGGGGATGAAGGAGAAGGCAAGTACCTTAGATGAAGGGGAAGTGAAATAATGGGAGTCAAGGAGAACAGAATTGTCCCGCAGGACTAAGACTGGGCCAAACACTGGCATGTTCCCACCCATGTCTCATTTGCTACAACTCCTGGAGAAGGTGGCAGTATCTCAGAAGGAAAAAATGACTTCATGTGTCAGTTTGGATTATGGCCTGAAGCTCCCAGTTTAGCCAACACCCCAGTGTTCAAGCTGCAGCCAAGCCACTTAGCTCAAAAAACCCAAAATACAGAGTTAGGCAATGGTGCTAAGTGCAGTGGCCCGGCAAGAGACCTGAGAGCAACTCATAGAACCATCTCCTAAAGGCTGGGCTAAAAATTCCAGTAGGTCCAATGAGCTATTGGGGCCTCCAAGACTTTAATTTGATTTAGAAAAAAACCTCAAAGTACAGTGATATTCCTTGTACCTGAGTGTGCCGGTCCTGTGCTCAGCACTTTGCAGGACTTCTCATTTTAACTCATGGCTGAGTTTCTGTTACCCTTTTGCAGCCAAAGAAACAGAGGCTCTTGAAAGTGAGGTCAAGCAGTTAGCAAGTGTGGGAAGGGAGTTAAACTTCCAGCCTGTCTGATGCTGGAATCCATGCCTATAATTACCCCAGATAATGTTGTATGCCTATGTTAGGTGTTTCAGAGGCAAATCACAGAAGCCCAGGGTAAGCTTACTTAGTTTGAGAAAGAACATTTATTGTGTCACCAAAATAAATGGTCCAAACACGTCTCTTCTTTCTCCATTTCTCTTTCATGTCCTCATAGTTGGCTGTGTTTTCAGCTGTTAAACCTCCTTGTGATTTCAAGGGGACCTTCAAAGGAGCCTCTAAAGCTATGGCCATTCTTGTTGGCACTCAGCATGGTGAGCAAGTCTGCTTCTCTGGTATTTCCAGCAAAAGCACTTTATTGACTCTTTTTAGCTCTAATGATTTATTGAGCTTTGGAGATTGGTATAACTGATGAGCTTTGATGGCCAAGCTAAATTTTAGTTCTTTGTCCCCATAAGCACCCTCTCCTGACTCTCCAGGTGCCACAATGCCTGTGAAGCCACCCCTGAGTCACTCCCTGAGAACACTCCTGTTAATATGCCCCAGGAGGGTGGCCCCCTTATGGATAGTAGGGCTATCATTACCAGACTGGCTGCCTGGCAACTGGTAATGCCAGAAGTATGGGTATGAGAGGGATGGGGCATAGCCCAGCAGATCTCTGAGGGACTCCAGCTCTGCTGACTTTATCTCTGATGATTAATTTGCTATCAGAGTACCAAAAAATGCTAAAGAGACTAATAATATGCAAAGAATAAAGAATAGATAAGGGTGTAAGGATTCCTATCTCAGAGTAATTTCCCAAGGACATTAAGTGATTTAAAGCATTTTTAGTTTTGCCACCTGTTCGTTGTGCTAAAGTATAAGATCTTTCTAATTTTCAATCTGATGATTGATTTGGCCCTAAACCAATCACTAGTAGTTTAGTGAGGAGGAGTGCACTGATTGATGGAGCATTGAGCCTAGGATTCCTCAATTTTTCCAAAGAACAGGGGTTAGGGGTGGGAACAGAGGTGGAGTACCTTTCTAAATGCAGAATCACTATTCTGTTGCCTCTAGAATGGGAAGAGCTGATGAGGGTTGGGGGAGGGTGTATTGTTCTCTTCTTGTATGTAAAAGTTTAAAAGCTTCATGGGAAAGAGCTCATGCTAAGGGTGATTATCCTGCTCACAGATAGTAAGTCAGAAGTGAGGGTTGATTCCAAGACCAGTCCTCAGATGATCCTCCTACCATTCTACCTCAGAGCTGAGCCCTAGAAGAAGGGAGATACTCTTTTTTTTTTCTTTTCTTTTTAAAAAATATTTTATTATTTTTAGAGAGAAAGACAGGAAGGGAGGAAGAAAGGGAGAGAAACATCAGTGTATGGTTGCCTTTCACCTGCCTCCAGCTACAGAGGGGAGATACTTTTTTATTAACCCTGCAATGTGAGAGTGGCAAGAAGTTGTGTACATGACTTTGGGCATAAGCACAGACATTACCAGTTGCTTTTTTTATCTTATATCCATTCCTCCCATTCTTCCTCATTTTATTTTGAGCAGGACTATGCCAGAACACCTTCTCATCCTTCCTTGAAGCTAGTGGTGACTATATGAAAACATTCTTGCCAATGAGATAAAAGCAGAGCTTTGCTTCTGTGTTAAAAAGACATACTCAGAACTGGCCCTCCCCTTTATCCATCCACCTTCTTCCTACCTTGACCATGAACTTGATGACTGGAGCTGAAGCAGCTATTTTGTGATGAAGAGAATCACAGAGCTGCAGACCCTGGTAAGAATGAAAAGCTGAAACTAGGGCAGAAACTACCTCTGTGGGGGTATCTTTTTCTTTCTTTCTTTCTTTCTTTCTTTCTTTCTTTCTTTCTTTCTTTCTTTCTTTCTTAGTTCTCTTTCTAATATGCTTGTTTCTCACAGATTTGTGAGAAAAACAAATCCTTATTGTTTAGGTCTTTGTTATGTAAAATAGGACCATAGACCTATATTAGCATCACCAGGGAGCTTGTTTGATGCAGAATCTCAGGTGTGCCCCAGATTCTAAATCAGAATCCACAGGACCTTCAACTGAATCATAAATATTCAATACATTAAAGAGTGAGAAGCATGACTTCAGTAATCTAGGAGTGTGGCTGATTGCAATCTAACTCATCTATAGAGCTTGGACCCCACAAGATTGGATTAGGTGCCACTATTGACACTGACGACAGTACTGGGGACCATCACAGGGAGCTGGAATGGGAGAAAAAGAATAGGCAGGGCATCCAGGAGGACTAGTGTGTGGAACATTCTTCAGATACTTACTAAAAACCAGGTGTTTACTGTGGTCCATGTACCATTAAAAGCACTTAGTCAAGAGTAGTTGGTTTAATCTCCTTAGCACCTTTATGACTCATTATAAATGAGTAAACTGAGACACAGACAGGGTAAATCATGGAGTTGGTAAGTGGTAAAGTCAGGATCGGAAGCCATGCATTTAGTTTCCAGAGTGTCTGTGCTTTTCCTGGGGCCTTCCCATAATCTTTGGGGAGAATTTTAAGAAAAGCAAAAGAACTGGTAGAAAGGGTTAAAGGTGGACAAGTATTTCTTCATAGTCCTACTTTTACCCCCTAGCTAATGTCGTTTGGGAGGCAGGGGCTAAATATCTATTATCTCATTTAATCTTCAAAACTTCATTTTATCAACACCTATTTGTTTATTGCCTGATGTGCACCTTGAACTGGGGATTCAATGGTGAACAAGATACTGTTCCTGCCTCCACAGACCTGAAGGAAAGAGGACAGATCAGGAGCTGTGATGCAGTCCTGTGGCAGTGGTAAGCAGAGTTCCTATGATGGTGATAAACACTGTGGGACTCCAGAAATAGATTCCCAATCCAGGAAGGCTGGCTGGAGGCAGACGAAGACCTGGAGGACAACCAGGGATATTTGGACACAGCTCAGTTGTGTCAAATGTGCTTCTGAGGGAAGCTTCCACTGTGTTGGAAAGCCACTGATACTATTTGTTTAACAGCCAGCCCTGATTAATTCCCATTTTACAGACATGGAAGCTTAGGGACCAAGAAGCTAAGCAAGGTGACAAATGTTAGTGTTACATAGCAAATGAGTAGCAGAGATAAGCCTTATATCTATATTTGATGTTAGATCTACCTCCCTTTGTCCTGCCCCTTCTAAAATAAGGGACCCTCATGTTCCTGGCATTGAGCCACTTTGACCAGAAATAACACCAGTATCTGGTAACAGCTGGGGTCTAAATGTGTCCCCAAAAGCTCTCTCACATTCTTTCTCCTCCTATACTCCTGAACCCTAATGGGCTGTGTGTCTTGACTGGCTGTGCTCAGTAACTAGGTTCATGGCAATGGATGATGTGCCTGCTTGGCCAGCCTTCCCCAATGAGATTCTGGCTGTGTAGAACATCACACATATATGTCTCCATCTCTGACCTCCAACCCTGCACCTTTAGGCATTTTCCACTTGCCAACATGTGGAACACCTTTCTTTGGCAAATCACTGGTCTTCTCCTACCCCCACATTCTCCTGTGTCTAACAAAGGGGAGTGACATATTATTAGGCAGATTTCTAGGTCCTCTTTGGATTTGTTTGTCACAGACCCAGTGCCAAGAGGGTGCCAAATGGAATCTGGTTATCCCAAGCATAGAGCCCAGAATCGGGAGGCAGACTTGAATCAGCCTTTACTAGGGAAGAACATTCAGTTCTGGGAGGAGGGTTGCCAAAAGGCAGCCAGTGCAGAGGAAACTGTCCAGAGTGAGAGGCTCAATGCCAAAATGTATGAGACATTGAAAGGATTGGGGCTGTGTGGCCTGAGCAGAGATGACTTAGGAGGGGGTGGCTCCCAAACAAGGCTGCAGGGGACTTTAGGGGAAACCTCAGGAGTCCCGTCTCACTGCTTCCACAGAAGTCATTTCTCCTCCTCTCTCACTCTGCTTACTAAGCTTTTCCCACTTGCCGGTCTCCTCAAACCTACCATCCCACTCTCATCTTTTATTTTCACAAATGAATTTTGCCTTCTTTCCAGAGAAAATGAAGGTCAGTAAGAAAAAATTTCTCTGTACCATCAACTAACCAGTGTCTGAACTCATCTTCGCCTCCTTCCTTTTGGTAGTATGGAAGACAGCCTGGACTCCTTAAAAGGTGATTTCCTCCACCTGGACTCTGGAGTTCATCCATCAACCTTGTTCCTGCTTCTTCAGCATCTCCCACTCTGCTGGTTCTTTCTTACCCTCCTGTGCAAGAGGCCCAAGTGTCTCCTATCCTAAACAAATGCAAGTCTCCCACTAAACCAACCATTGCCTTCTTTCCTATATTCTCATGCAGGTAATCTTTACAATATATTCTCATGCAGGTAATCTTTACAATTACCTTCCTCTTCCTAGCTTTATAAATAAACTCCATCAGATCTTCAAGCCATACCACAGTATGCTGGTGCCATTTAATGTATTATAGAATATTACATTGGACCGTGTGAAATTGGCATGTTTTTTGTGGTAGCTTAATTGAGATATAATTCGCATAAGCTATAATTCCAATATATAAAGTATGAATTAGTATATTTACAGTTGTGCAATCACCATCAAAATCTGTGTGAGAACATTTTCATCACCCCCAAAAAGAAAACCCAGTATCATTTAACTATTGACCCAATCTCCCAATTCTCCACCCCAGTCCTAGGCAACAACTCTTCTACTTTGTGACTCTACAGGTTTGCCTATTCTGGGCATTTCATATAAATGGAATTATGAAATAGGCAACCAATTCTGACTAGCTTCTTTCACTTAGCATAATGTTTTCAAGATTAATTTATATCATAGCAGGTGTCAGTACTTTGCTCCTTCTTATGACCAAGTGATGTTCCATTAAATGGATATATTACATTTATTTATGCATTCATCAGTTGATGGACATTTGAGTTTTTTCTAATTTTGACTATTAGTATAACTGCTAAAAACATTTATGTACAGGTTTTTGTGTGGACATATTTTCATTTCTATTGGGTATATACTTAGCAGTGGAATTGATAGGTCATATGGTAACTCTATGTTTAACTTTTTGAGGAACCGCCACTGTTTTTCAAAGTGGTTACATCATTTTACAACTCTACCAGCAGTATATAAGAGGGTTCCTATTTCTAGACATTCTTTTCAGCATTTGTTACTAGTTGTCTTTTTTAAAAATCATATTTATCCTAGTAAATGTAAAATGATACTTCACTGTGGTTTTCATTTGCATTTCCCTGATGACTAATGATGTTGAGCATGCTTTCATGAGCTTGTTTGCTATTTGTGTATCTTCCTTGGAGAAATGTCCATATGGATCCTTTGCATTCTCGTTTGAGTTATATGAGGTCTGCCCAGAAAAAAATCCAGCCATTGTTAGTATAACAAGAAGGGTTTGCATGACATTGATGTAATTTGGCAGCCAAGGAGAGTGGACTGGAATGAGTATGCATGAACGATGATGACTTCACTGTACTAGTCAGTGGGGGCAGTAGATGCTGTTGAGTGAGCACGTGTACTGTGTGGCCAACACATTCAAAATGTGTGAGCAAGTAGAGCAATAAATCTACATCACATATTGTGTTAAGCTTGAACATTCCTTTGTAGGAACTGTTTGGATGATTCAGAAGGCCCCAAGTATGCAACTGGTAATTGGCATCTTCATCATTACAATGCACCCTCTCATGCATCACATCTTGGCAGAGTTTTTTGATGAAACGTCAAATCACCCAGGTGACTCAGCCCCATTACAGCCCAGATTTGGTACCCTGTGACTTGTGGATTTTCCCAAAACTAAAATTACTTTTAAAAGGGAGGAGATTTCAGACCATCAATGAGATTTAGGAAAATATGACAGGGCAGCTGATGGCAATTAGGACAACTGTGTGTGAGGTCCCAAGGAACCTACTTGGAAGGGGACTGAGGCATCATTGTTCTATGTACAATGTTTCTTATATCTTGCATCTTCTTCAATAAATAACCCTATTTTTCATATTACATGGCTGGATACCTTCTGAACAGAACTTGCATGTCTTTATTGAGTTGTAAGAGTTTCTCATGTTTATTTTCTAAATACAAGTCCCTCATAAAATATATAATTTGCACATATTTTCTCTCATTATATGGATTGGTTTTTCAATTAATTGATAGTATCTTTTGATGTATTCAAGTTTCTAATTTTGATAAAATTCTATTTATATATTTAATTTACCTATTTTGTTGTTGATGCTTGTGCTTTTGGTGTCACACCTAAGAAACCATTGCCAAATCCAAGATTATAAAGAATTACTTCTGTGTTTATTTTCTTGTAAGAATTTTACATTTAAGCTTTTTTTTTGATCCATCTTGAGGTAATGTTTGTACGTGGCATGTGATGGGGGTCAAACTTCAATCTTTTGCATTTGGGTGTCCTGTTGTCTGTTGTCCTATCACTAGCTATTGAAAAGACTGTTCCTGTCATAGAATTATTTTAACATCCTTGTTACAAATCATCATAAATGTGATGCTTTATTGCTGAATTCTCAATTCTATTCCATTTATCTATATATTTATCCTTATGTCTATATCAATGTTTTATAGTAAATTTGAAATCAAGAAAAGTCCACTTTTGTTGTTTTTCTAAATGGTTTTGGCTATTCTGGCTTCCTTATATTTTCACGTGAATATTAGGGTTGGCTTGTCAATTTCTACAAAGAATAAACCTGGAATTCAATACAAATTTTGTTAAATCTCTGAATCAACTTGAGTGTTGCTATCTTCACAACATAAAGTCTTCCAGATATCATTACATTTAATTTAAATCTTTTCTAGTGCAATTATTATAGGATAATATTGATACACAAACCAGAATCTAGTAGCATCTTGAAGTCGTAATACATCGTGACATGTTAGCAACAAGGGTGGTGGTTTTTGGAGAAGAGTGATGTGGGGGTCTTCTGTGGTGAAATTAGTTGCATATGTAATTGCTTTTGTAGTAGTTCATCCAGCTTTGCAGTTTTCTAAATACATGTTATACTTCCAAAAATAAGTAACTAAGTTTATTTAAACAAACAAAAAAGCTCAGCACTATAGCTGGGGTTATTCAAAGAATGCAGTTTTAATGACTAATACTTATAGAGCATTTACTATGAATGGAGTCTGTTTGAGGACCTCATATGTATGTATTCATTCATATCCTGCAACAATTTTCTGAACTAGGTGATAATATTGCCTGTGTTTTATAAAGGAGGCAGCAAGAGCATAGAGAGGCTAACAAACTTGTCATAGCCACACATACACTAAGTGCAGTGATCTGGAATTTGAGCCAACCAGTCATAAACCCAGTGTTATACAGCCTCTGTGTTGATATTAGAGAAATTCTTAACATAAGAGAATAGCTACATGACACTTTTAAGGGATTAACAGGAAAATTAATAAAATTCAACATCTAATATTGACATGATAAAACGTTTAAGTTTAAAAATGCATCATGTTTAAGGTTGGAAAACTAGAAGTATTTTCTATTAATGTCAGGAACAAATAAGTAAAATAATATTGTCATTACTACTTAACATTATTCTAGAAACAAGGTTAAAATATAAGTTTAAGAATTGTAAAGCAGAGACAATATGATGATGATTTGCAGGTAATATAAATGCATAGCTAGACAATCCAAGAATATGATTAGAAAAATAAAACTAATACCCAAAATTAATAGCATATCTATGGTTTTTTGTTTAGGGCTTAAAACAAAATAGAAAAAAAATTGTACTTTAAAAAGCACCAACACCTATTGTACACAGTCAGCAACAACAAAAATGAAGGAATGTGAAAGGATGAAAGAACAAATGAAAATGCATACCTTGTTCACCAGTAAGATTTAATGGTGTAAAGATTTGTATTGTCTCTAAATTAACCTTTACATTTAATTTTATACCAATAAAAATACATAATAAGGTTTTGGAAGTAGACTCACTGAGTCTAAGGTTCACATAGAAAAACAAACAAGGCTAGCCAGGCAATTCTGAAAATAGAAAGTAATAAAGAGGGATTAACCTGTTTATTGATGTATTGAAACATTATAAAGCTACATTGGTGAAAATTTTTGTCCTGGTACATGAAGATTAACAAAACAGATTAGAATCTAGAAATAGACAACCCAAATACATTTGAGCAAGTAGCACAAGCAGTCCTTGTTTTACTACACTTTGCTTTATTGTGCTTCATAGTTACCACTTTTTTTTTTCTTTTTTACAAATGAAAGGTTTTCAGCAACCCCATGTTACATAAGTCTATTGTTGCCATTTTTCCAATAGCATCTGCTGGTCACTTTGTGTCTCTGTGTTATATTTTGGTAATTCTCACAATATTTCAAACTTTTTCCATTAGTATTATATTTGTTATGGTGACCTGTGCTCAACTATTTTTGATGTTACTATTATAATTGTTTTATAGGGCCACAAACTATAGCCATATAAGATGGTGAACCTAATCAATAAACATGTGTGCTCTGATTGCTCCACCAACTGACTTTCCCCCTTTTCTATCCCTCTCCTAAAGCCTCCTTATTCCTTGAGAATATTGACAGTAAGCCAATTAATAACATTACAATGGCCTCTAAGTGTTCAAGTGAGTACATGTGACTCCATGTCTCTCACTTTAAATCAAAAGCAAGAAATAATTAAGCTTAGTGAGGAAGGTATGTCAAAAGCCATAATAGGCTGACAGACCCCTTGTACCAAACAGTCAAATTGTGACTACAAAGGAAATGTTCTTGAAAGAAAGTAAAAATGCTATGAATAGCTTTACTGATGATACAGAGAAAGTTTTAGTAGTCTGGTTAGAAGATCAAACATCAAATCAACCACATCATTGCCTTAAGCTAAAGCCTAATCCAGAACAAGATCCTAACTCTTTCATTCTAGAAAAGTTGAAAGAGGTGAGGAAGCTGAAGAAGAAAAGTTTGAAACCAGCAGAGGTTTTTTCTTGAGGTTTAAGGAAAAAGCAATATTCATAACATAAAATACAAGAGGGAAGCAGCAAGTGCTGATGTAGAAGCTACAGCAACTTATCCAGAATATCTAGCTAAGATAATTAATGAAGGTGGTTACACTAACAGAATTTCAGTGTAGATGAAACTGCCTTATGTTGGAAGAAGATGACATCTAAGGCTTTGATAGCTAGAGAGAAGTCCGCGACTGTCTTCAACACTTCAGGTGACAGGCTGACTCTCTCATTAGGGGCTAACGTACCTGGTGACTTTAAGTTAAAGCCAACACCCATTTACCATTCCAAAATTCCTAGGACCTAAAGAAGTATGCTAAGTCTACTCTGCCAGTCCTCTGTAACTGGAACAACAAAGGCTGGTTAACAGCACATCTGTTTATAACCTGGATTGCTGAATATTTTAAGCCCACTGTTAAGACTTACTTCTCTGGAAAAAAATCCCTTGTGAAATATTACTGCTCATTGGTGAGGCACCCAGTCACCTAGGAACTCAATGGAGATGTACAATGAGATTGATGTTTTTTTCATACCTGCTAACACAACATTGATTCTGAAGCCCATAGATCAAAGAGTAATTTCAACTTTCAAGTGTTATTATTTAAGAAATACATTTTGTAAGGCTATAACTGCTATAGACAGTAATTCTTTGGATAGATCTGGTCGAAGTAAATTGAAAACCTTCTGGAAATAATTCACTATTCTAGATACCATTAAGAACATTTATGACCTCATGGGAAGAGGTCAAATTTTCAACTTTAACAGAAGTTGGGAAGAAACTGATTCCAACCCTCATGGGCGGCTTTGAGGGGTTTAAGGCTTCAGTGGAGAAAGTAGATATAGATGTGGCGAAAATAGCAAGAGAACTAGAATTAGAAGTGGAGCCTGAAGACTTGACAGAATTGCTGCGCTCTCATGATCAAATCTGAATGGATAGAAAGTTGCTTCTATGGATGAGCAAAGAAAGTGGTGTCTTGAAATGGAATTTACAGTGGGTGAAGATGCTGTAAAGATTATTGAAGTGGCAACAAAGGATTTAGAATATACATAAAATTAGTTGATAAACCAGCAGCAAGATTTGGGAGGACTGACTCCAATTTTGAACAAGTTCTACCAGGGTAAAATGCTATCAAACAGCATCACAGGCTACAGACAAATTGTTCATGAAAGGAAGAGTTCATCAATGTGTTGAACTTCAATGTTGTCTTACTTTAAGAAATTGCTATAGCCACCCCAGCCCTCAGCAGCCACCATCCTAATCTGTCAGCAGCCACCAACATTGAGGCAACACCCTCCATCAGAAAAAAGATTATGCCTCGCTGAAGGCTCAGAGGATGGTTAGCATTTTTAGGAATTAAGTATTTTAATTAAGATTGTATACATTGTTTTCTAGACTTAATGCTATTGCCCACTTAATAGACTACAGTATAATATAGACATAACTTTTTTTTTTAAAGACTTTATTTATTATTTTCAGAGAGAGAGGAAGGGAGAGAGGCAGACAGGGAGAGTCAGAATTGCCTTTCACCTGTCTCCAGCTAAGGATCTGACTGGAGACCTGGCTTGCAACCTGGTTATGTGCCCTGACTGGGAATCGAACCAGCGACCTCCAGCCAGATTCGTAGCTGGAGGCAGGTGAAAGGCAGCCATACACTGATGCTTCTCTCCTTCTCTGCCTCTCTTCCTTCCTTTCTCTCTGGAAATAATAAATAAAATGTTTTTTAAAAGAAAGGAAAAATTGGCTACATAAAATTTAAAATAGCTTCACGGAATAAAAATAGCACAGGCCAAGTTACAAGGTAGCAAGCTAGGGGAAAAAAGAAGTGTTTAATAATCCACACTACAAACAAACAAACAAAAACCCCCAAAAAAGCAAAAAAAATAACCAACCCACTTTCTATAATATACAAAGAGTACTTATAAATAAAAAATAAAACATGAATACCTTTAAAATTGAACAAAGAGCCCTGGCTGATGACACAGTAGATAAGGCACCAGCCAGTGAACCCAAAGGTTGCTGGTTCGATTCCCATAACCAGGACACGTAACCAGGTTGCAAGCCAGGTCCATGGCTGGAGGCAGGTGAAAGACAGCCATACACTGATGTCTCTCTCCCTCTCTGCCTTTCTCCCTTCCCCTCTCTCTAAAAATAACAAAATCTTTAAAAAATAAAAATAAAACAAAATTGAACAAAGAATATAAAGATGTAGTTCACAAAAAAGAAATATAACTTGCTTATAAACAATTTATTAAAAGTTCCTCAACTTCACTAGGGTCTGAGTAACACAAATTAAAATGAGATAACAGGTTGGGAAAAAGAAAAGTGTACTGCATAATAGTATCCAAAATGAACAAGAGAAAATAGGTGCTTTCGGAAATTGCTAAAAATGGTATAAATTGGCACAATCTCTTTGAAAGCAATTTGGTAATATTTATCCCCTTTTTAAATGTTTGTATCTTTGACCCAGCTTGTCTGCTTCTAGGAATTTATGTCACAGATCTCTCAAATATGTGAACAAACGTGTAAATAGAACATTTCTAACAATCATACAGTAACAGGAAAGTTGAAAATACAGAAAAATAACTTCCCAAAGCAATTGAGAGTAAATTGCAAACTTATTCTGGAAACAGACCCAAATACATGCCACACACCCTAGAATATATTAGTATTTCCTATAAGCTAGGTAATTCTCAATCTAATCAGAAATCAGGAAATTAACATTGATATCATCTACTCCTCAACTCCTCTGAGCTTCATAATTATCATAATGTCTTTTTACCAAAGGTATCCAGTTCAGTATCAAGCATTGTTTTTGGTTGTCATGTCTCCTTAGTTTCCTTCAATCAGTAACAATTCCTCAGTCTTTCCTTGATTTTTATAATCTTGTTATTTTGAAGAGTGCCCCACAGTTTATTTGGTCTGAGGTTTTAAAAGTCTTATTCTTCATGATGACTTTGACCACTCCATTAAGGTATCTTTCAGGAGTCCCTAATGGAAAGTTACTTTTTTCTCTTTTTAATTTATAAGTATTTGTAGGAAGTATTTTGAATTATGTAAATATTCTGTTCCCCCTCAAACTTTTTTTTGAAAATCTTATTAAATCATATATTTAAAGTGTATAATTTGGTAGGCTTAACATAAGTATACAATTGTGAAACCATCACTACAATCAAGGTAATAAACACAGCCATCATCCCCAAGTTTTATCCTGCCTTTTAAAAAATTAATTTATTGTTGTTCTATGACAATTGCCCCATTTTATCCCTGTTGCTCTCCCCTGCCCCACCCACCCCACCCACCCCACCCTCCATCCCACAGTCAGTCCCTACCATGTTGTCCTTGTCCATGGGTCACTTATATTAATTCCTTGACTAAACCCTTCTCTGTCATTCCCCTTTTCTCCCCCTTTCTCCTTCCCCTCTGCTCACTGTCAGTTTGTTCCTCATTTCCATGCCTCTGGTTCTATTTTGCTCATTTGTTTGTTTTGTTCATTAAGTTCCTATATTAGGTGAGATCATATGGTACTTGTCTTTCGCAGCCTGGCTTATTTTACTAAGCATAATACTATCCATGTTATTGCAAAAGGTAGGAATTCCTTCTTTCTTCCTGCTGTGTACTATGCCATTGTGTAAATGTACCACAATTTTCAGGTCCGTTCATCTACTGATGGGCACTTAGGCTGTTTCCAGCATTTGGCTATTATAGGTAGTGCTGCTATGAACATAGGGGTGCATAGATTCTTTTGAATTGATGTTTCAGGTTTCTTCGGATGTCATTCTAGCAGTGGAATCACTGGATCAAAAGACAGTTCCATTTTTAGTTTTTGAGGGAATTATATACTGTTTTCCACAGTGGCTGCACCAGTCTGCATTCCCACCAAAAGTGCACCAGGATTCCCTTTTCTCCACATCCTCACCAGTACTTGTTGCCTGTTGATTTGTTAATGATGGCCATTCTGACCAGGATGAGGTGGTATTTCATTGTGGTTTTAATTTGTATCTCTCTGATGGCTAGTGATGTTGAGCATCCTTTCATATGCCTATGGGCCCTTTGTATGTTCTCCCTGGAAAAGTATCTTTTCAAATCCTTTGCCCAATTTTTAATTGGGTTGCCTGTCTTCCTGGTGTTGAGTCATGAAAGTTCTTTATGTATTTTGGAGGTCAAACTCTTGTCCAAAGTATCATTGGCAAATATGTTTTCCCAGTTAGTTTACTTTTCATTTGCTGATGTTTTCTTTAGCTAAACAGAAACTTTTTAGTTTGATGTATTCCCATTTGTTTACATTTTCTTTTATTTTCCTTGCCCTTGGAGATGTATTGATAAAAATATTACTGTGCGGGATATCTGAAATTTTACTGCCTATATTTTCCTCTAGGACTTTGATGGTGGTGCAGCTTATGTTTAAGTCCTTTATCCATTTTGAGTTTATTCTGGTGTATGGTGTAAGTTGGTGGTCTAGTTTCATTTTTTTGCATATCCCTGTCCAGGTCTCCCAACACCATTTGTTGAAGATGCTATATTTTCTCCATTTTATCCTCCTGCCCACTTTGCCAAATATTATTTGACCATAGAGACCTGGGTTTATTTCTGGGCTCTCTATTCTGTTCCATTGATCTATTTGTTTGTTTATTCTAGTACCAGACTGTTCTGATTACAGTGGCCTTGTAATATGATTTGATATTCCTCCTATTTTGTTCTTCTTTCTCAACATTGCAAAGGCTATTCAGGTTTGTTTTGGTCTCATATAAATATTTGAAATATTTGTCCTAGATCTGTGAATTATGTCATTGGTATTTTAATAGGGATTGCATTGAATCTGTAAATTGCTTTGCGGTAGTATGGACATTTTAATTATGTTAATTCTCCCCATCCATGAACATGGTATATATGCCTCCATGTGGACCTTCCTTAATTTTTTTCTTCAGTGTTCTATAGTTTTCCAAGTACAGGTCTTTTACCTCCTTGGTTAAGTTTATTCCTAATTACTTTTCTTGTTGATAAATTAGATTTTTTTCCTAGTTTCTATCTCTGATAGTTCATTGTTGGTGTACAAAAAATGTCTTCAATTTTTGGCTATTGACTTGTATCTTGTTGCTTAGGCCAAGTTGTTTTTTTTGTGAAGTCTATAGGTTTTCTATGTACACTATCATGCCATCTCCAAATAATGACACTTTTACTTCCTCCTTTCCAATTTGGATGCCTTTATTCCTTTTTCTTGTCTGATTGCCATGGCTTGAACTTCCAAAACTATATTGAATGGAAGTGGAGATGGTGGACACCCTTGACTGTTCCTGATCCTAGGGGGAAAGCTTTTAGTTTTTGCCCATTGAGTATAATATTGGCTGCAGGTTTCTCATATATGGCCTTTATTATGTTGAGGTATGCTCCCTCTATTCCTACTTTGCTGAGTGTTTTTTTTTTTTTTTCATAAATGGATGCTGTACTTTATCAAATGCTTTTTCAGCATCTATTGATATGATCATATGATTTTTCTCTTTTTTAAAATTTTATTGTTGTTGTATTACATCCATCCCCTTTTTGCTCCCCTCTGTCCCCCTTCCCACCCACCCATTCCCCCTATCTTTTATTTTATGTGGTATATTACATTTATTGATTTGTGAATATTATACCATCCTCACATCGCTGGAATGAATCCCACTTGATTATGGTGTATGGTCTTTTTAATGTATTGATGGATCTGGTTTGCTAATATTGTGTTGAGAATTTTAGCATCTATGTTTATCAGAGATATTAGCCTGTAGTTTTCTTTCTTTGTTGTGTCTTGACTTGGTTTTGAGATTAGGGTAATACTGGCCTCATATAAAGAGTTTGGGAGTCTTCTCTCTTCTCAGATTTTTTAGAATAGATTGAGAAGAATAGTAGTTCATTCTTCCCTAAATGTTTGGTAAAATTCATCTGTGTCACCATACAGTCTAGGGCTTTTGTGCACTGAGACTTTTTTTTTTTTTTTTTTTTTAAATTACTGTTTCAATTTCACTAGTTGTTATCAGTCTACTCTGGCTTTCTGATTATTCTTGATTCAGTTTTGGAAGGTTATAGATTTCCAGAAATTTGACCATTTTACCCAGGTTGTCAAATTTCTTGTCATATAGTTGTTTGTAGTAGTTTCTTACAATCCTTTGTATTTCTGTGGTATCGGTTGTGATTGCTCCTCATTTATTTCTGATTTTATGTATTTGAGTCCTGTCTCTTTTTTTTCTTGATGTGTCTGATTAAAAGGTTGTTGATTTTATTTATCTTTTCAAAGAACCAGACCCTGGATTTATTGATCCTTTGCATTGTTCATTTAGTCTCTAAGTCATTTGATTCTGCTATGATCTTGATTATTTCCTTCCTTTTACTTGCTCTGGGCTTTGTTTGTTGTTGTTCCTCTAGTTGTTGTAGCTATAGGGTTAGGTAGTTTATTTGATATTCTTCTATCCTTTTTTTTTTTTTTTTTTTTGGTAGGCCTCTATTGCAATGAACTTCCCTCTCAGAACTGCCTTTGCTATGTCCCATAGGTTTTGGGCCGTTGTGGGTTCATTTTCATTTCTTTCTAGAAATTCTTTCTTGATCTCATTGTTAACCCATTCATTATTTAGCATGTTATTAAGTCTCCATGAATTTGAATGATTTTGAGTTTTTTCTTGAGGTTGGTTTCTAGTTTTAAGCCATTGTGATCTAAGAAGATGCTTGCTATAATTTCAGTTTTCTTGAATTTGTTGAGGTTTGTTTTGTGTCCTACCTTGTGGTCTATCTTCATAAATGTTGCATGTACATTTTAAAAGAATGTGTGTTTTGCTTCTTTGGGATGAGAAGTTCTTTATATATCAATTAAGTCCATTTGCTCTAGAGTGTTGTTCAATGCCACAATATCCTTGGTGTTTCTTTGCTTGGAAGACCTGTCCATTGTTGATAATGGGGTGTTAGAATTTCCTACTATGAGGGTGTTGTTGTTGATATCCTTCTTGAAGGCCTCCAATATTTTCCTTATATATGGGTACGCCTATGTTTGGTGCATATATGTTTGCAAGGGTTATATCTTCTTGTTGGATTGTTCCCTTAACTATTACAAAATGTCCTTCTTTGTCTCTTTTTATGGCCTTTGTTGTTAAATCCATTTTGTCTGATATAAGTATTACTATCCCAGATTTTTTTCATGTCCATTTACTTTAAATATTTTTTTTTTCCATCCCTTTACTTTCAGTCTGTGTAGATTTTTTGCTCTGAGGTGTGTCTCTTGTAGACAGCATATATATGGGTCATGTTTTCTTGTCTATTCAACTACCCTATGTCTTTTGATTGGTGCATTTAATTCATTTACATTTAAGGGTATTATTGATAGGTACTTATTCATTGTGATTTTTCCCCTTTGTAGCCATGTTTATCTCTGGCTCTCTCTGTTTCTTCATCTTCTTAAAACACTCTTTAGCATCTATTGCAATGCTGGTTTGGTGGAGATATAATCTTTTAGCCTTCTTTTACCTGGGAAAATCCTTATTTCACCTTCCATTTTAAGTGAGAACCTTGCTGGGGAGAGTAGTCTTGATTTTAGGTCTTTGTTTTTCATTGCTTAGAATATTTTTTGCTATTCCCTTCTGGCTTGTCATGTTTCTGTTGAGAAATTAGCTGACAACCTTATCAAAGCCCCCTTGTATGTTATTAGCTCTTTCTCTCTTGCTGCTTTTAGGATTTTCTCTTTGTCTTTAAAATTTGCCATTTTATTTTATTTTATTTTATTTATTTATTTTTAAATTTTATTGTTGTTGTATTATATCCATCCCCTTTTTGCTCCTCTCTGTCCCCCTCCCCACCCACCCATTCCCCCCAAAGTCAATCCCACCTGTTGTCCATGTCCATGGTTCCTTTATACTAGGTTCTTGTCTAAGCTGCTCCCCTTTCTTGCCTCTGCCTCCCCCCTCCCCCCAACACCTTTCCCCCTGACCACTGAAGGCCTATTCCTTGTTAAAATTTGCCATTTTAATTATGATGTGTGTTGTAGTGGCTTTTTTGGGTTCATCTTCATTGGGATTCTCTGTACTTCCTGGACTTGCATGACATTTTCTCTCATCAGTTTAGGGAAGTTTTCTGTCATTACTTTTTCAAACAGGTTTTCTATCCCTTTCTTGCCTTATTCTCCTTCTGGTATCCCTATTATCTAGAAATTATTACATTTCATATTGTCTTGCAGCTCTCTTAAAACCTCTTTATTCTTTTTCAGTCTTTTTTTCATTTTATTGCACTGAGAATTTTTTCCTACATTGTCCTCCAGCTTGCTGGTTCAACCCTCTGTTTCATCTAGCTAACTTTTGATTCCTTCTAAATGTTCTTCAATTTGGAAATTTTATTCTTCATTTTTTCCCTGGCTCTTATTGATAGTTTCTATGTCCTTTTTAATGCTGGTATAGTTATTAGTAACTTCCTTGTAGCTTCCCTGGAGTTCTTCATAGTTCCCCTGGAGTTCTCTATAGTTTTCTTCGAGCTCACTGAGTTTGTTGGACTTCTTTATAATCATTATTTTGAATTCCATGTCCGATAGTTTGCTTGCCTCTATTTCATTCAGCACTTTTTCCAGGGATTCGTTTCTTTCTTTCTTTTTTGGTCTCCTCAATTTAGGTGACTCTTCTTGTTTCTTCTTCTTAGATTGATCTGCTTTGACTTCCTATGTTGCTGGTATGATTTTCTGTGGGAGGAGACCTGTGGGATTGATCTCTAGAACTTGATGCTCTTGGGATGCCCTTTATACCATTTATTTCAGCTGTTTGGTTGTATTTGGGTTTTGGTTGTTGTTGTGTTGCTCTTTGGTGGGTCCTTCCCTCCAGCTAGCTGACTGATAGTCACTCCACCCACCTCATCTTGTATACTGTTGTATAGGTGCACTTTCTTTACTTCCCAGATCTGCCCTTCATGACATCAGATCATGCTCTAGTCTGAGCCTATGCAGCCTGTGTGAGACTGCCAGAGATCCACTGTTTTGTCTGTCTCTTTCAGTTGTTAATGTAAT
This sequence comes from Noctilio leporinus, assembly GCA_004026585.1. NCBI lineage: Eukaryota > Metazoa > Chordata > Mammalia > Chiroptera > Noctilionidae > Noctilio > Noctilio leporinus. The sequence continues at coordinate 20,110 of PVIW01001929.1, forward strand.
CAATCTGTGATCAGCCTTAAGCACTGCTGGGCAGGGCAGATTAACTCCTGTTGGTGGTGCTATTGCTTCCCTTCAAGCTGACACCACTTGGAGAAGAGTGGTCTGCCTGCTATATGGGGGTTGAGATAGCACTGGGACCCTGTTGGCTGCTCCTTCATTTCTCTCCTCAAAGCCACTGCCCCAAGCTCTCCTTAAGCATCTCTGGTCCATTCTACCCTCCCTCTGCTGGAGACAAGGGTAAGTGGGTGCCAATATTGCCAATGTATTTTTGTGTGTGGTCCTTTAAAGAACGCTCTGTGTCTCCAGCTATCTCTCTCAGGCTGACTAAATAAATAAATAAATAGATAGATATCCCTCAGCTTTTCACTTTTCACAGCTGGATGCCGTTTTACTCTGGGCTCTGTTGCAGTAGGCTGGGAAGCCCATCCAGAGTTTAGACCTCACCCTTCTCAGGGGGAACCCCTAGCTGCTGAGATGTTTCTCCATCCCTTCAGATCCTGCCTGTGGGAGTCCAGCCAGCCCTCTCACATCTGTACACGCCCTACTAGTCATGCTCTGATGAAGCAGCCTCTTCTCTTTTGCTTGTGGTTATAAGGCTTCTCTCCAGCTACTATTTAGTTGGTTATTCCAGATGACTTCTCCACAATTAGGTTGTAATTCCAGATTGGTACTGGGAGGAGGTCAGTGTAGCACCACTTATTCCTCCACCATCTTGGATCTCCCTTCTCCTGCTTTTTGTAATCTTTTCCTCCTGCCTTTCCCTGAATCTTCCCCAACCAGAAGCAAGCACTGATTTGCTTTCTATTGCTATAGAATAAATTGCATTTTCTAGAATTTATTCAAATTGAATCATACACTTTGTACATTTTTTGAGTTCCTTCTAGCAGCATAATTATTTTCATCCATATTCTATATAGGTCATTTCTTTTAAGTGCCAAGGTATATTCCATGATATAGATAAATGCCAATTTGTTCATTTATTTTTCTGTTGATTAACAATTTGCTAGTTTTGGGGTATTACAAATGAACCCTCTATGAACATTCATGCACAAGTCTCTGTATGGAAAAATGCTTTCATATCTCTTGGGTAAGTACCTACTCATGTCATGACTGGATCATATAGCAGGTGTGTGCTTATCTTTTTTAAGAAACTATCAAAAGAGTTTTCCAAAGTAACTGAATAATTTTTACATTCCCACATGCAGTGTATGAAAGCTACAATTCCTTCACATCCTTACCAATGAATGGCATTCTTTTTATTATTATTATTATAGGTGTGTAATGGTAGCTTATTGTGGTTTTAGTTCATATTTTTTAGCTTACTAGAGATGTTAAGCATGTATATATCTTATTTGCTTAATGTCTGTTCAAGTCTTTGGCCCATTTAAAAAAATTGTTTTTCTTATTATTGAGTTCTGTGGCTCCTTTATACATTCTGTATGCAAATTCTTTATTGAATATTTGTTTTACAAATATTTTCTTACAGTCTGTGGCCTGTCCTTTTATTCTCTGAACAGGGTCTTTTGAAAAGCTGAAGCTCTTAAATTTGATGTTTTATGTATTGTATTTTTGGTGACTATGAAATCATTGCCTAACCCAAGGTCACAAAGCTTTCTCCTGTATTTTCTTCCAGAAGTTTTATTGTTTGGGTTTTCATACTTAGGTTTCTAATTCACTTGAAGTTAATTTTTGTATATAATATGAGGTATGGTTTGTGGTACTGTTTTTTTACATATGAATTTCTAGCTAATTTTATTGAAAAAAACTATCTTAGCTTCACTAAATAGTCTTTGCACTCTTTCCTGAAAAATAAATTGACTATATATATATATATATATATATGTATATATATATATATATTTATTTATTTATTTATTTATTTCTGCACTTTTTGTTCTGTCACAACAGAATTACAAATTGATCTATTTGTCTACTTTCATGCCAGTGACACACTGTCTTAATTATTGCAGCTTTATAATGTCTTGAAGTCAGATTGTCTAATCCTCCAATTTGGGTTCTTTTCAAAATTGTTTTTGGCTGTTTTATGTCCTCTGCAGTTGTATATGACATTTAGAATCAACTTGTCAGTTTTTACCAAACTAAAAAAAAAAAAAAAAAAACTCTGAGATTTTGATTATTATTGCGCTAAATCTATACATCAATTTGGGAAGTGTTGATGTTTTAACAATCCTGAGTTTTCCAACTTATAAACACTATATATATCTCAATTGATTTAGGTATTCTTTAATTTTCTCAGCAGTATTTTGTAGTTCTTAGTGTATATTTAGGTTTTGTACATTTTTGTCAAGTTTATTTCACATTTTATGCCATTGAAAATGGTTATGATTATTAATTCCAATATTCAATTGATCACTGATATTGAAAAGAATTGATTTTTGCATACTGCTTTTGTAATCTACAACTTTACTAAATTCACTTATTAAATCTAGTAGTGCTGATTTGTAGATGCCATAGAATTTTCTGCATAGATGAAATGCTATGTGTGAATAAAGGCAGTTGTACTTCTTTCTTTCTATGCTTTTGCATTGGCTAGAACCTCCAGAACAATGGTGGACAAAAATGATCTAAGCAGATATATTAGCTTGTTCCTGATATTAGAGAGAAAGTATCCAGCATTTTATCATTGAGTGTGATGTTAGTTGTAGAATTTTTATAGATGCTTTCATTATGTTGAGGAAGTATCCTTCTAGTCCTAGTTTTCTATAAGGTTTTGTTTTTAAAATCAGAAATAAGTATTGTATTTTGTTAAAAGCTTTCTTTGCATGTCTAGAGGTGAGCATATTAAAAGGTTTTTCCTTTTAATTCTACAATATGATAAATTACATTGATTGCAATTGTGGGATAACACCACTTGGTTGTGAAATATCACCATATTTCTATATGATTCAATTTTATATTGCAAGAGGGTTTTAAAAAATATTTTATTTATTATTTTCAGAGAGATGGGCAGGGAGGGAGGAAGAAAGGGAGAGAAATATCAACATATGGTTGCTTTTCACCTGACTTCAGCTGGGGGCATGACTAGAGACCTGGCTTGCAACCTGGTTATGTGCCCTGACTGGGAATCGAACAGTTATCCTTGGGTTTGCAGGCTGGTGCCAATCCACTGAACCACACTAGCCAGGGCCTCATCTATTTCTTCTTAAGTGAGTTTTTGTAGTTTGTGTCTTTCAAATAATTTTTCCACTTAAATTACTTAATTTTTTGACATAAACTGGTTTATGATATTCTTTTATTGCCACTTTAGTATCTATAAAATTTGTAGTGATATGACCTCATTCATTTCTGATATTACTGCTTTGTGTTTTCCATCTTTTTTCCTTGCTAAAAATTTGTGAATTTTATTGATCTCCTCAGATTTTAGTTTCACTGATTTTTAAAATTTATTTTCTGTTTGTTTCACTTATTTTTGCTTTGATCTTTATTATTTCCTTTCTTCTTCTTAGTTTGGGTTTCATTTGGTTTTCTTGGTGTCTTAAGATAGAAACTGATCATTTATTTGAGACCCTTTCTGATATAGGTATTTGGAGTGTTATAATTATCTCCTTAAGTACTGCATTAGCTACATTCTATACATTTTGGTATGTCATGTTTTCATTTTTATTTATTCATACACTCTAATTACTCCTTCGATTTCTTTGACTTTTGAGTTATTTAAAAATGTGCTATTTTGTGTTCAAATTGTTAAGGATTTTACAGATCTCTTTCTAATGTTAAATTCTAATCATATTCCACTAAAGTATGAAACATACTTGTATGATAGAAATTCTTTTGGACTTATTGAGATATGGTTTATGACTCAGAATATTGTTTATTTTGGTACATGTTGCGCATATGAGTGAAAGTGTGTATTCTGCTATTAATGTATGGAGTGTCAATTCAAGTTGGTTGACAGTGTTGTTCATATATTCTATGTTCTTACTGATTTATTGTCTACTTATTCTAGCAAATATTGAGAAAGCAGTATTGAAATCCTGTTTGTTATAATTGTGGATTTGTCCATTTTTCTTTGCAGTTATATCTTTTTTGCTGTATTCTAAAACTCTTCTAGTAACTTCATAAACTTAGGATTGTTATATCCTATTGATGAATTGAACCCTTTTCCCCCTAGTAATGGTCTTTGTTCAAAAATCAATTTCATCTGATATCAATATAATCACTTTAGCTCTCTTTTTATTAGTGTTAGCTTAGTTTGTTTTTTCCAGCCTTTTGCTTTTAACCTATTTGTGTCTTAGTAGTTAAAAAGAGTTTCTTATAAGCAGTATACAATTAGATATTTCTGTCTCTGACTTTTAATTGGGAATCTTAGACTACTTACGTATGATATGACTTAGTAGATTTTAAATTTATATTTGATTATTTATTTTCTATTTGTTCTTTGTTTCTAATTTTTGTCCGTAAAGTCATCCTTTTTTTCTTTTCTTTTTTCTCAGAAGATTCCATTCATTACTTTCAGAGAGAAGAGCAAGGAGGAAGGAAGAAAGGGAGAGAAGCATCAGTGTATGGTTGTCTTTCACCTGCCTCCAGCGACGGACCTGGCTGGAAACCTGGCTTGCAACCTGGTTATGGGCCCTGAGTGGGGAATCAAACCAGCGACTTTTGGGTTTGCAGGCTGGTGAAGGCATCCTTTTAATTGAGTACCTTTATAATTCTGTTTAACTGCCTTTTAGGGTATCAGAACCATTTAATAGTTAGAGGACTGTCTCTCAACAAATGGTGGTGAGAAAATGAAATATCCACATGCAAAAAAAAACAAAATTGGACCCTTAGCTTACACCATTTTACTCCTTTGTTGACTTTTAAGATATAACTCTTTATTGTGTTGTATTAGTGGTTGCTGCAGGGTTTATATATACAATTTAAAATGGTAGCTAAGGTCCTGTCTGGTGGCTCAGTGGATAGGTACCAGCCTGTGAACCCAAAGGTTGCTGGTTCGATTCCCCATTCAGGGCATATAACCAGGTTGCAAACCAAGTCTCCAGCCAGATCCTTAGCTGGAGGCAGGTGAAAGGCAACCATACATTGATGTTTCTCTCCCTCTCTCCCTTCCTCTCTCTCTAAAAAATAAATAATATTATAGTTAACATCTACTTTAACTCTCAGCCTACCTTTAAGCAATAATATACATCTTGGTAAATAAACATTACAATACATCCATTTTTCCCCTCCCAGATTTTGTGCTATTGCCTTATATTTTATTTCTATGTATTTTTTTTCTTGTAAAACTGGACCATTTTAATCTTCTTCACAATTAAATAAATAGTTCTCTTGATGGCTGCAGACATGTAAGCTGTTGTAATTTTGCACTATGCAGAAACAACATGGATAAGTTTTCCTGATTGTTGCATAGTCTTCAATGATTACAAGGAGTATGAAACTGCTGTCACACAAGTAAGAGTGCATTTACACATCCATCATTCTCAGGATTATTGGTAACATGGGCATATTTTCCCCAAATAACCTTGCCTCCTTGCATCACAAGGCCTAGCTCACTTAGGTTCACCTCGATGACAGTATCTTTGGTAATAACACCCAAAGTTGTATAAAGTGGGGATGAGGGATTCTTCTTTACACCAAGTATTGTCAGGCAAAATGTGGCTTTCAGTTCAGGATGTGTTACATGGACCTCCTTGAAATGTAAGCCCATTGGCCTAATGAATCTTTCATATTTAGGAGGTTTTCAAGTAAAGCCATCTCCAACAAAGCTGACTTTAGTACCATCCTCTTCCATGCTCTTTTCTTTCTCTTCCCAGTTCGAATAACTTTTAATACCTCTCTTTCTTCCTGGGCATGACCTTTAGGCAGAAGGACTTCCCATTTTCCTGCTTTCTCTCTCTCTCTCTCTCTCTCTTTTGTTTAATCATATTGGAAAGTACTTCAGCTTGGCACTGTCCCTCTCTGTCCAGGACATATGCAGGTACTGCTTGCTGTGGAGTCTTCTCATCCTTCTTTTGTTTGGTGTTTCTCTTTTCATGCATCTTGATAGTCTTTTTCATTTGTATTTTCTCAGCATAGTGCTATTTATGGTAGAGCTTAGCTTTCAGACCAATCATCGTTTTTGCCGTCTTTAAACATTTATGAGTCTCTCAACCTTCCTTCTTTCTTTTTCTCTCATGGTAATCCAAACGATATCCATAGCACTTACAGTGTAAATCAGTATACTCATTTTGCAGCATGGTTATGGTACCAGGGTAGCCAGGTGCAGTCCCCTGTACATTAAGAAGCTTTCAACCTTTTGTGTTTCACAGACCCATGAACCAACTCCAAGCAACTTGCAATAAGGAAAAAAAAAATATGTATGTTTTAAACATTGCAATATACACTTTTCTTATTGTTGTTTAAAAAATTATCTTAACAATAGGAAAAAGTTTTTTATTTTTATCTATAATTTACCTATTTAGGTAGAATTTTTGTAGTGTTCTTCATTCTTTTATATAACTAGATTCTCATCTTATCTCATTGTCCTATCTGAAAGACTTCATTTTTCTTTTTTTCTTTTCACTCTCTCTCTTTCTTTTCTTTCTTTCTTTCTTTTTGTCTTTTTGTTGTTGTTGTTGTAGTACAGGCCTGCTGGTGACAATTCTTTTGACTATCTAATTCTGAAAAGCCTTTATTTCATCTTTAATTATGAAAGTATTTTTGCAGGTAATAGAATTCTAGGTTGACCTTTTTTTCCACTGAAAGCCTTGAAATGTATTGCTCCATTGTCTTATTGCTTGCCTTTTCTAACATGAAGTCTATTGTTATCTGACTCTTTATTCTGTGGTCTATAACATGTTTTCATCTCTGGCTGCTTTTAAAAGATTTCTCTTAATCATTGTATTTAAATAATTTAATGATGTTCATTGTCATTTCTCCATGATGTATGTGTATGTGTGTGCTTGGGGTTTGTTAATACTGGATCTGTGGCTTATAGATTTCATCAAATTTGGAATATATTTTTACTATGATTTCTACAAATAATTCTTCCATTTCCCAGTTCTCTCCTTCAGGGACTCCACATATATTGGACTTTATTTGTTTGTTTCTTATTTATTTATCTTTTTGAAAGAGAGGAAAGGAAGGAGAAAGAAAAGGGGGAAAACATTGATGTGAGAAACATCCATCAGTTTCCTCTCATAGCCCAGGCACGTGCCCTGACCAGGAATCAAACCAGCCACCTTTTACTCAGTGAGTTGTGCTTACTGTGCAACCAACTGAGCCATACTACGCTTTTCAGTTGTTTTACAGCTCATGGATAATCTATTTATTTTTTAGGTTTTTTTCTCATCTGTTTCATTTTGGATAGCTTTTGTGGTTATGTGTGTAAGTTCACTAGTCTTTTCTTCAGCAATGTCTGGATTGCTATTAATCCCATTCAGTATATTTTTCTCAGGTATTTCAAAAAATAAAATGTCTTTAAAAAAAATATCTCCCACCTTGACTGGTAGCTCAGCGAATAGGCATAAGCCTGTGAACCCAAAGGTCGCTGGTTCGATTGCCAGCCAGGGCAATGTAACCAGGTTGCAAGCCAGGTCTCCAGCCAGGTCCATAGCTAGAAGCAGGTGAAAGGCAACCCTACATTGATGTCTCTCTTCCTCTCTGCCTCTCTCCCTTCCCCTTTCTCTGAAAATAATAAATAAAAATTTTTAAAAATATCTTCCAAGTTTTGGCAGCTTTAGAACATATAGAATAGAGTTGTAATAACTGTTTTAATGTTCTTTCCTCCTAATTTTAACATCCATGCCATTTCTAATGTCAATTGTTTAATTTTTCTCCTCATTTCAATCATATTTTCCTACATTTTTTCAGGCCCGGTAATTTTTTATTGAAGCTAGACATTGTGAATTTTACCTTGTTTGGCATTTAGTCTTTTTGTATTCATGTAAGTGTCCTTAGGTTTTGTTCTGTGATGTAGTTAAGTTACCTGAAAATAGTTTGAACTCTTTAAATACTTCTTTTAAGCTTTATTGGGTAGTACCAGAGCAGCATTTGCTTAGAGCTAAATTTGTCCCAATAGCGATGCAAAATAATCTTGGGTATTTCACCCAACACCCTATTCCAAGCTCTCTGTGAGTTCCAGATACTGTTTCTTCAATTCTTTTGTGTGGTTCTTCCTCAAACTTTAAAAAATATATATATTTTATTGATTATGCTATTATAGTTGTGCCAATTTTACCTTTTCCTCCCTCCTACTGGTATCCCCATTCTCTCCAGCAATCCTTTCCCTTAGTTCATGTCTATGTGTCATGCATGCAAGTTCTTTGGCTACTCCACTTCTTATACTGTTCTTTTTTATGTTTTATGTTTTTATATTTTTAAAGATTTTATTCATTATGTTCAGAGAGAAGGGCAGGGAGGAAGGGAGGAAGGAAGAAAGGAAGAGAAGCATCAGTGTATGGTTGCCTTTCACCTGACTCCAGCTACAGACCTGGCTGGAGACCTGGCTTGCAACCTGGTTATGGGCCCTGACTGGGGAATTGAACCAGTGACCTTTGGGTTCACAGGTAGGCACCAATCCACTGAGCCACACCAGCCAGGGCTCTTATTACTATTGTTAACATCTCCATGTCTATTTTGTAAGTGGTCCCAGAGGCCAAGTAGAAAGTATTTTTTAAGGCTGATCTGAATTTAAGCTTTACTAATGTGCTCTTCATCTATGTTATGAGTGCCTAGTAGGTACTCAATAAATGTATGTTAAATAAATGAATTTCTTATATTCCCATTATGATTCTTAATCCTTGAACCTTTTCCCCCATGCTCCCTCTTCCCCTCCTCTAACTGATAACCCTGTAAATGATGTTCATACCTATGATTCTATTCCTATTCTGGTTGTTTGCTTAGTTTGTTTTTGTTTTTTAAATTGAGTTATTGCTGGTTGTGAGCTTATTGTCATTTTAATGTTCATAGTTTTAATCTTCTTTTTTTTTTTTTTTTTTGAAATAAGTACCTTTAACATTTCATATAACAAGGGCTTGGTGATGATGAACTCTTAGCTTTACCTAGTCCAGGAAGCACTCTATCTGCCCTTCCATTCTAAAAACTTTGCTGGATAGACTAATCTTATTTGTAGATGCTTGCTTTTGATCACTTTGGATACTTCTTGCCAGTCCCTTCTTGCCTGCAAAGTTTCTTTTGAGAAATCAGCTGATTGTCTTATGGGAACTTCTTTGTAGGTAACTCTCTGCTATTCCTCTTGCTGCTTTTAAGATTCTCTATTTTAACCTTTGGCATTTTATTATGATGTATCTTGGTGTGGTTCTCTTTGGGTCCAACTTTTTTGGGACTTTCTATGCTTCCTGGAATTATATGTCTATTTCTTTCACCAAATTAGAGAAGTTTTCTTTCATTATTTTTTCAAATAACTTTTCAATTTCTTGCTCTTCTTCCTTTCCTTCTGACACCCCTATGATTCAAATGTTGGTATGTTTGAAGATGTCCCAGAGTCTTTTTATTCTCTCCTCATTTAAAAAAATTCTTATTTCTTCATTCTACTCTGGTCAAAAGTTTCTTTCTCATGTTCCAAATCATTTATTTGTATCCTGGTTTCCTTCCCTTCACTGTTGGTTCCTTGTGGATTTTTCTTTATTTAACTTAGTGTAGCCTTCATTTCTTCCCTTATGCTTTTGCCATGCTTGGTGAATTCTCTGAGCATCCGAGCATCCTTATCACCAGTGTTTTGAGCCCTGCATTTGATAGGTTGGCTGTTTTGTTTTGTTTTGTTTTGTTTTTTTAAGATTTTATTTATTATTTTTCAGAAAGAGAGGAAGGGAGAGAGACAGAGAGGGAGAGAGACATCAACGTATGGTTGCCTTTCACCTGTCTCCAGCTATGGATCTGGCTGGAGACCTGGCTTACAACCTGGTTATGTTGCCCTGGCTGGGAATCAAACCAGCAACCTTTGGGTTCGCAGGCCGGTACCTTATCCATTAGCCACCAGCCAGGGCTGGCTATCTATTTTATTTTATTTTAGTTCTTTTTCTGGGACATTGTTCTGTTCTCTCATTTGGGCTATATTTCTGTTTCCTCAATTTGGCAGCCTCCTTGTGTTTGTTTCTATATATTATGTAGAGCTGATTTGACTCCCTGTCTTAGTGCACTTGTTAAGTTGTATGGGGAGGAGCCTTAGGTGTTCACCAGGGTGTGACAACCCACTGCACCACTTTGTGGCTCTGTATGTAGGGGATGGGTCAGAGGCAATGCAGCTGTCTCCATGCTGGGCTCTTGCTTGGTGCTTGCCCCATTTCCAGTCATTTCACCCCCTTCCAATATTAACTGGCACCCTTTTGGCTGTTGCTCTCGTGATGGTTCCCAGAGTGTATAGGTTTGTATACATCCTAGGACCTTGAAGGCCCTTTAAACAGACTCTCCTGAGAGACCAATAGTTTCTTCTGCCACCCAAACCCCAACTGGTTTTTACAGACAAAAGCTATAAGGGTTTATTTTTATAGCACTGCACAGGGCTGCACAATCTGGCCTGGGACTGGGATTGCTCCTTCCCAAGGCATCCCTCCTGATTTTTATCCATTACACTCTAATGCGGGACCACCTATTCTACCTTCCATTGCTGATGCCTCAGCCACCACCTTGCATCCTCTTGGTCATCCCCCTATGTCTGCCCCTCCTACCTGTCTGGATGAATATGGTTTCTTTAAATCCTTGGTGTCAGACTTCCATATAGTTTGATTTTTCTGGTATTTTTGGGTGATTTTTTACTTTGAGGTTAGGTGTGATCCTTCTTATGGCTGCATAAGGAGATGAAGTGTGTCTACCTATGCCTCCATCTTGACCAGAAGTCAGAAGTTCATTCCTTTTTAATACTGAGAAGTATTCCATTGAATAAATGTACCACAGTTTGATTCCCATTCTGCAGTTGATTGACATTTGGGTTATTTCCAGTTTGGTGTTATTATGAATAAAGCTACTATAAACATTCTTATACAAATCTTTTTTTGTGAATAGCAAACATATGTTTTTATTTCTCTTGGATAACTAGCTAGGAATAGAATTATTGAATCATAGCATAAGTGTATTTTTAAAAACTCTACAAAAAACTGTAAAATAGTTCTGAAATGGTTACACCAGGTTATATGTCCAATCCCAGTAAGAGTTCTATTTGCTCCATGTCCTCACCAACATGCACATGTCTACTCTTAGTCTCTTAAAATCATTCTCCAAATAACAACCTTAAAATAACATTCTTTCTTAAAATGGAAATTAGACCATCTTACTCTCCAACTTAAAACAATTCAAAGGCTTTCTAGGGCTCTTGATTCACAGCTAATATATTTAACATGGTCTGCAGTATCTTTCTTTCTTTCTTTCTTTTTTTTAAAGATTTTATTTCATTATTTTCAGAAAGAGAGGAAGGGAGAGAGACAGAGAGGGAGAGAGACATCAATGTATGGTTGCGTTTCACCTGCCTCCAGCCACAGACCTGACTGGAGACCTGGTTTGCAACCTGGTTATGTGCCCTGGCTGGGGAATTGAACCTGCGACCTTTGGGTTCGCAGGCCGGCGCCTTATCCACTGTGCTACCAGCCAGGGCCTGCAATATCTTTCTAATGTTATCACCAGTCACTCCTCACAAAACTCCAGACAATCCACAATTTTTCTTTCATTTTCTAAAAGGTGCCTCACTCCTTTATCCAACCTGCTTCTAACCATTCTTCAGCTCTTAACCCCTGTCATCTGCTTTGACGTTATTAGGTCTCCCATTGGCATAGTCTAAAGGCATCATCTACTTCTTCATAGCATGATCACATCTGTATAAAGTATCTGCCATTATTCGTTTAATCTTTGATTATCCAGATTCTTTGTAATTTCCAGGAAAGCAGGACCCTGTCTACTTTGTCCTCATTGTATGTTTTGCATCTAGCACAATGCCTAGTATATTTGGGTCCTTACTAATATTTATGAAATTAAAGAATAACTTTTCCATGCTCTGCTTACCTTCATCTATTCAAATATCCACAGTGCCACCAAAATAGTCTTTTGGACAAGTAAATCTAGTCAGGTCCTGCTGATGCTCAAAATCTCGAATGGCTCTTGATATTCTATAGAATATTATTTGAAACCTTACTACCTACCTGCTCCATTTCCCAGAATTCCTATTTTGTGCTCTGGCGATACTGAATTATCAATACTTTTTTGTGTTTTCAATGCCTCTATGACTTGAACATGTTATTTCTTCTGAGTGGAACACCTCCAATATTAAGTTTACTTAACAAATTCCAACTTTAAAGCTCATTTCAATTATTTCATTCTTTGACAAGCCTTCCCTAAGATTCTCTGCACCTCATAATAATATAGATGGTATTCAAGTACCAATACTAAGACTTTATTAACTCTTGTTCCCTCTTGTTAAGGTAGAAACTCAGCTATCTCACAACAACCCCTGGAGTGTTGAGGGCTGGATCCCTCATGTTCTCATGAGGTGACTCCTTCTCATTCAGGCATTCCTGGCATATAAGTACCCTAAGAGCAGGGACTTTTCTGTTGTGTTCAGTGTTGTATTTTCTAGTACCTAAAGCAATGTCAGGAAGTATTAAACATTGAATTAACATTTATTGAATGATAAAGAATGACTATTGTCTTTGTTCAAGCAGTTTTATAATGTGTATCAAGGAATAGCATTGTTCTCTCAGGTACCTGCTTATTACCATTTTGACCTCTAGCAAGACCCATCTAGATTCTCCCAGACCTCTATGGGGTTTCTTAAAAGAGCTGGGCTTTATTTTATCTAATAGATTCAAATAATTTTCTTCCTGTAATGCTCTTGTTAGCCATCAGATTCACCAGGCACATTCATTGTTTTGTTGAGGATAATGTGGGCGTTTCTACCTCTTACTGAGTCCCTCAACATTCATTGTTAAAATAAATTGTTGTTTCTTTATTTTTCTCTGAATGGAATAAGCAATCATGGCACCCTGCATTTTCTTAAGGGCCAATGTCCTTCACTCTCAGTACATTAATTTTGGTAAAAAAAATTACAGTGAACATTTTTATATTAAAATTTTAATCCCCACTGACCAAATTTAGGGTAATTTGAACATTAAAATAAATAATTATAGTAAAGGATTATAACCTACTCAAAAAACTAGAAAACTATATTTTCGTACAGACATACAAAAATCATTTATTTTTTATTTATTTATTTATTTTTTCATTTAAAAAAAAACTTTATTGTTTTTAGAGAGAGCTAGAGAGACATCAATATGTGGTTGCCTTTCCCCTACCTCCATCTATGGACCTGGCTGGAGACCTGGCTTGCAACCTGGTTATGTGCCCTGGCTGGGAATCGAACTTTGGGTTCGCAGGCTGGTGTCTTATCCACTGTGCCACCAGCCAGGGTCATTTATTCATTAAACATTAAATGAATGACATACTATTCCACTTCCAACCAAAATGCAGCAACAAAAGCTCTAGTTACTCTCCTTCCAAAAGAACAGAAAATACAGACAAAATTTATGAAACAGTTTTCAAGACATTGAACATCAAATAATAAAAGTGACCTCAGAGAGGTGGGAAATAGAGGAGGTGAGCCCTCTGATTTCCTAGATTACTGCTTGAGGAGAGTTTCCAGACAATGGTACAGTGATACAGAAAGGGGAACCCAAGCAGAGTATTTCATAAGTAGAGGCAATGTAGCTGGGAGTCTGGAGAGATCAAGGTGGCTAGGGTTCACAAACCAGGGGACCACAGAAGAGAGAACTACACAGATGGAAAATTCAAGTATGTCAAGGGTCATGCTTGAATCTTTAGCTGAGATCCGAACACTGCATTCCTATCATAAAGCTACATATCAAGATTGAGACTTCTTTTTTTTTTTTATTGTTGTTGTATTACATCCATCCCCTTTTTGCTCCACTCCGTCTTCCTCCCCAACCACCCATTCCCCCCAGACAAGATTGAGACTTCTGACCAAGATGGAGGCATAGGTAAACATGATTTGCCTCCATGCACAACTATAGCAAAAATTACAACTAGACTACAAAACAAATTTCAACCAGATTTGTCTAAAAATCAAGCTGTATGTTAAGTCCAACAACCAAGGATTTTAAAAAATTATTTTATTATTTTTTAAAAGATTTTATTATTTTTTAGAGAGAGGGGAAAGGAGAGAGGCAGAGAGGGAGAGAAACATCAATGTATGGTTGCCTTTCACCTGCCCCCAACCACAGACCTGGCTGGAGACTTGGCTTGCAGCCTGGTTATGTGTCCTGGCTGGGAACCAAACCAGCGATCTTTGAGTTTGCAGGCTGGCACCTTATCCACTGTGCCACCAGCCAGGGTTTCAACAGCCACATTGATCCAGATGGGTAGGAGGGGCGGAGTTACAGAGGTACGGATAGGTGCAAAGAGATGGTGGATCCAGGCAGTCCCACATTCACCTCTGTGGATGCAAATCAGGAGGGATACCTCAGAAGTGAGCTATCCCAGCCCCAGACTAGACTACCCAGCCCAGGGTGCCAACACCAGAAAGATTAAGTGCCTATAACTTTTGGCTGCAAGCCCCTGGGGGTTAGGGCAGCAGAAGAAACTGAGAATTCTCAAGAGACTGAGAAACAATGAAAGATGATGGGGTATTCTATATATTGATGGTGGCAATTGTCACATGAGTTTATTTATTTGTCAAAACTCACTGAATTTTTCACTTCAGATGCATGCATTTTATTATGTAAACTTCACCACAACAACAAAAAAGAAGGAAAGAGAGAAACTGCTGAGCTTTCAGGGTGTACAGTAGAAAAACAGAGGAAAGGAAAAATAAGAGAAGTTTGGAGACAACTTCTCCAAAGTTGATGGATTGGATGACATGAGGTAGGGTTGAAATTGACTTAGTTTTCTGGGTAAGTCAGCTTAGTGGTCCCTTTGGGTAGGGGAAAGGAACAAAGAATAAGGAGGCTATGCTTTGACATGTCAGTCTTGGATGCATCATTTGGCTCCATGGTTATTTCTACTTAAAATTTAAAATTACATTACTATATTTCTTTAGGAATTAAAAAATATGAATCACAGTGTGCTTTCATACTAGGTTTATAAATAATTTTCCACAATAGCATAAGGCAATGAAAGCAGTAATACTTAACTAACATTTGCACAGCTGTCAAGATTAGCTGGCTTTCTCTTTTTAAAATTAGACTTTGAATAACTCAGTAGTTCTTTATTTTTCAATTTAATTTTATTGTTGTTGCATTATATCCATCTCCTTTTTACTCCTCTCTGTCCCCTTCTCAGTAGTTCTTAATTGGGCAATGTGATACTAGCCTTACTCTGTTTTTCTTCCTATCTTACTAGATTATTTACTGGAGTATCAGACTTCCTCAGGACTCATTCCCCTGCTCTTCTCACTTCATAACAAAGGCTCTCAATAAAGTAATACTTTACTACTGCTTCTCAGAGGTTTTAGGAAAACCCTTGAAGTATTTTTGATTGTCACAAAGAGGTATGTGCAGGGCAGTGCTAACCATGGTTGCTGGACAAGAATGGTCTCACAAGATGGAGAATTCCCCTTTCACTGGACATTTACATAGATAAGAGCTGTGTTTATAATTATCTGAGGACTAATAACTTACTTCGCAGTTGTAATGTACCCTAAAATTTCAAGCAATGAAATTACCACATAAATTGAGGGAAAATTGTTTCCTAGTTGTTCAGAACTTGACTGTGCATTGTTCAATATTCCAGAAAAATTACATCTCTGACATCACCACAGGTCTTGGTATATGAATAACCAATATGGCACTGCAGTGTCACTCTGTATTTGTAGTAGTGGTTCTATGCTAAGGGGCCAAAATCTGCCTACCTTACTGAGGCTTCCAATGTAGACCATCCCCAAGCACTTACCTAGTTAAGACATTTTATGTTTTTAGTACTTTTCTCTCATCTCTCCTTTATATCAGACATAAGTTATTATATAAGCATTTTGAAATTATGTTAGGTAGATTATGTTGTTTACCATTTGGAAATAGTAAGGAACAGTGTTATAAAATATTTATCAAAGGGGCTGCAGGGTTCAATATGATTGAGAAAAAGAGATCTACAATGTAGTAGTGACCTGGGTTTGGGAACCAAATGCCTGCCTCTACTGTACTATTTATGTAACTTTGGGCAAGGTAATTATCCTGATCTCTAAAATGGAAATAACATTCCTACCCCATGAAACTATGTGAGGACAATAAGAATGATTAGTTAGAATGGAACAGAGGACCTTTAATACTGCTCAGAATACATCTTACTTAAGACCCATTTAAATAACATCGATCATTTACTGTTACTGTCTACTTACAATTCTATTCTTTTTATGCTGTATATACAGTATTTTATCGTTTGATGTTTTCCTGTAGGTGGAAGAGAGTCTGTATGAAGAAAAGATACACAGACTCCGAGAAGGGGATTAATTGGAAATGGCCTATTGTACATTCATTATGTTCCAATGTCAGCAGGAGTTTTCTGGGTCATTGGTAGTTGTGTGCATAATGACTGGAAGATTGAGTTCTAATTATTAAGACTAGCATTGCAAAGGCATCACTAAGTACAACTTTGTTGGAACATAATATCTTTGTCTGAGGTAATTAGACATTACAGATAGGCCATTTAAAAATGCATAGGTAACTCTAATTTTTTCTCTTCAATCAGTATAATTCTGGTATTTAGATAATGTGGCTTATTTTTAAAAGAAATTGATAATAAAATCTTTCAAAAGAAAAAAAAGAATGATTAGTTAATATTTGTAAAGTACTTAATATGTACATAACTGGCACATTTTAAGTACTGAATAAATTTTAGTTAAAACAAGTAACACTCTCCAGGAAATTTTGTTCATGTTCATGTCTCAATATTTCACCACCAAAATATGAAGTCCTGGCATTGAGGACGGTGGTGAAACATCAAAAATGGTGAATATGTCTAACGTGATGAGGGAGCCGTAAAAACTGAACTAATGACTATCCTTAGGACCCTGATTTTCAACCTTTTTCATCTCCTGGCACACATAAACTAATTACCAAGATTTTGCAGCACCCCTGTGCTATAGGATCACAGGTTGGCTGCCCCTCAACCTAAAGCTTTACATTTTCAAAGAAAACCTTCTTTACCATACAGTCTATGTAATCTGTTCCTTTATTTTACACTTTTTTTAAAAAGTTTTTAAAAAGATTTTATTTATTATTTTTGAAGAAAAGGGTAGGGAGAGAGTCAGAGAGGAAGAGAGACATCAAGCTACGGATCTGGCTGGAGACCTAGGTTGCAATCTGATTATGTGCCCTGGCTGGGTAATCGAACAATGGTGACCTTTGGGTTTGCATTCCGACATCTTATCCATTGTGCTACCAGCCAGGGTTCTGTTTCACACTTTCTTAAAACAACAGTTCTTTCCTTCTGTGCACTTGTCATAGTTTGTAATTATACACTTTATAGTTTGAAAACAAAACAAAAAACAAACCTGTTTGCCCGCTTAGACTGAATCCACCAGAATAGTTCTTCACGTAAAGTTCCAGAGAACAAGGCCTTTGCACAGTACTGGCACATAGTAGGTGCTCAGTAAATATTTGTTGTATGGGTGAATTGTCATTTGGCATTCTGAAGTACACAGGCGAATATAGGCTAAAGATGAATTTGAGAGTCATTTGCATTTTAACTGGTATTTAAATATGAAAGAATGAATGAGATCACCTATCCCAAGGAAACTGTGGGGAGAGAGGGAAAAATCTGGAACAGAGCCTGAGGCATCTCCAACCTTTATTCTGTATAGGATACAAAAAGGGAATGGTTAGAAAGGGAAAAGAAATTCAGGAGAATATGCTGTCAAGACAGTCAAAAAAGGAGTCTCTTGTAAGAAGGCGGTATGTCAGTTGTGACAGTGCAGCTATGAAGGAAATCAAGACCAGGACATAAGTGTTACCCCCACTGAGTTTGACAGCTTCAAGGTCATTTGTGATCTTGATGAGAGTTAATATTAGAGTAGGAACAGGAATGTTAGGTTAAAGTGGGTTGGAAAGGGAGGTGAGCAACTGCAAGGAGCTTGTGTAGAACTCTTTTTTTGTTTTGTTTTGTTTCCAATTTGCTGGAAAGGAGAGCAGAAACATGGAGCTGGAGAGGAATAGGGCATCGACAAGTTTTGTTTTTGTACGTGAGTGTGTTTTTAGTGGAAGTCTCTAGAATATGTTTGTATGATGATAGAAAATATTGACTAGAGCCCTGGCTGGCATGGCTCAATGGATTGAATACCTGACTGTGAACCAAAGAGTTTCTGGTTCAATTCCCAGTCAGGGCACATACCTGGGTTGCAGGCCAGGTGTCCAGTTGGGGGTATGCAAGAGACAACCACCCAATTGATGTTTCTCTCCCTCTCTTTCTCCCTCCCTTCTCCTCTCTCTAAAAATAAGTAAAATCATTTATTTATTATATAGATAGATAGATAAATAGAGTCAATAGATATTCAATAGAAAGAAACTATTTAGTAAAGAAAAAGGATAACAAGAGAAGATCCCGTAGTAGGTTCCTGCTAAGGTATTAGTTCTGGTCTTATACTGTGTTGTCATGCTTCTTTGGCCTACTCCTATGCACCAAGTTTAAGTAAGAGATAATTAAAAAGTGATTAGTGTGACTTCATTATGTAACCTTGGAGGTGTCATATGGGACATGGTAACCACTCTGGAAAAAACCTCCAAGAAATCATATATATCTTCTTGACTTCCCTGAGGCTGGGAATTAGTTCCAGGTGTTTCTCAGCCTTGAGTGCTACTGGCATTTCAATTCAGATACCCTTGTGTTGTGGGGACTTACAGGCCATATAGCAAAATTCCTGGTATCTTCCTACTAGATACCAGTAGCATCTAGTTGTAACAACAAAAAACAGACACTGCTAAACATCCCTTGGGAGAAGGAGGGGATACATTGCCTCTGTTAAGAACCACTGTTATCCAAAGCTAACAGAGTCCAATTAAAAAAAGAAAAGAAAAGTAGTCAGGTAATCTTGACAGCTGTGCAAACGTTGATAAGTATTACTTCTTTCATTGCCTTATGCTATTGTAGAAAATTATTTATAAACCTAGTATGAAAGCATACTGTGATTCATATTTTTAAATCCTAATGAAATATGGCAATATAATTTTTAAATTTAAGTAGAAATAATCATAAAAGAAAACTAAACCAAATATATGTATGGATGAATCGAGGGTAGGGATGATGATAGGAAAAGGAATTTCACTGGCATTTCTTTGGTGCTCCCCTACATTTTACATTTTGTAAACTGATTTTTTAAAAAGTTGGAAAAAAAAAAACATTCTAATTGTATAAGAAAAGAACAAACAAAATGCCAGATACATTAAGAGAAGAAAATTAACATTTTGGTGCATGTACATGCTTTAGAAATTTCTGTGCATTCATTCATTCATATTTTTAATTATACATCTCCATGATAGAGGATAGGACCTGGACAAATCAGGGGTGGTTTTGTTTCATTTTTAAGGGCAGAGATTTAGGTGTGTTGTAAAGCTACTGGAAGGACTTAAGATTTAGAAAAGAGGAAAATGGGATGAGAAAGAAATCCTTTTTTTTCTGAGAATAGAGAATGGATTTTAAGCAGAGGAAGAATCATTTTCAGATTAGGAAATAAACTTTGTGAGAGGGTGGAAAGAATGCACAAGAATATATGTATCTAATTGTATTTATGTGTATGTTGTATATCTATTAATTTGTCTCTACCTTTTTTAACCTGTGGGTATAGTTTCTCACTTTATCTACACACTTGTATCTTATTGTGTTTACATATGTAGTACCTTCAGTGTCTGTATGTTTCTTAGGTGTGAGCTACCTTGGAACCTGATTTTTCACTCATTGTAACTATTTCCCCAGGCTGTTACTCCTTGCTGCAATGGGCACACTAGTGTGCCCATTTTTTTAAAAACGTGCCCATAATTTTAAAAATTATGTGCCCATAATTTTTAAAAACGTGCAATACCTGACTATTTAGTCAGGGGCACTGGCCTATTTCCTCTTGGATTGTAAAAAAAAAAAAAAAAAAAAAAAAAAAAGCCCTGGCGGGTGGCACAATGATTAAAGTGCCGGGGAACCCAAAGGTCACTGATTCCATTCCCAGCCCAAGGCACATAACCAGGTTTCAGGCCAGGTCTCCAGCCAGGTCCGTAGCTGGAGGCAGGTGAAAGACAACCATACATTGATGTTCCTCTCCCTCTCTGCCTTCCCCTCTCTCTCTGAAAAAATAAATAAAATCTTTAAAAAAAATCAAAATGACAAAAGCTATCTCGCATAAATTAAAATTATACTTTTTCTTTTCTTTTTTTTTTTTTTTTTGGTGGTTGAGGCAAAAGGAAATTTTGGGGTGTGCCGCAGAATTTTGATAATTAGTTTATGTGTGCCAGGAGATGAAAAGGTTGAAAATCAGGGTCCTAAGGATAGTCGTTAGTTCAGTTTTCACGGCTCCTTCATCATGTTAGACATGTTCACCGTTTTTGACGTTTCAGCATCGTCCTCAATGCAAGGACTTTATATTTCAGTGGTGAAATACTGTAGGTATCTAAAATTATTTTCTGGACAGAACCCCTGCAAGTGCAACCCCTAGCTGAGTCCTAGGGTCTGTAAAATTCGGTGGATAAAAACCATTTTTAAACCTGCGAGTTCTACTCGGGTATGCATTCCTTGTCTGAAGAAGGGACAGAGAAGCAGAGATTAAAAAACTGGTTCAAGGCTCAAGGTCAAACAATCACAGCTCAGCAGGCTACTCAGGCTGTGGCTGGGACAGAATTTGCGTTTAGATTTTTGTGTGAGATTTGGTGGGGGAGGGGGACGGGTGGCAGGAAAGGGAACTGGTGTCGCAGCTAAGGAGGAGGTGGAGGAGGGGAGGATTCAAGTCAGATCTGAGCTGGCGCTGGGACACAAGTTGAACCCCAGGGTTTTCAGGTCCCCCAGTACCCTGAGGGGCATCTGGGCGGCTACTGCCCTTCTACCCGGATCCCAAACCCTGTGAGGCCTGGTGGGAGGCCGTGCCCTAGCGGTTGCCATGGGCTTGCTGGATCTGCTGGTACAGTTGCTAGGGCGTCCATCTTCAGTCCCCTGACCGCGGTGCCCCGGAAAAGGTTGTAGAGCAGAGCATTTACTTCCGGCCTGGGGCCTGCGGCGGCGGTGGCAGCGGCGGCGGCGGCGGCGGCGGCGGCAGCAGCAGCGGCGGGTCGGTGTAGAAAATGGCGCTGGCGCGGGTTGGGTTTGTCACCGTGGCGCTGCTGAGGGCTTGAGGCTCGCGGTCTCACTCACCGCGCCCCACTCGCTCGTGCACTTTACACACATGAGGTGAGCAACACTGGGGCCTCCCTCCGGCGGGAGAAGCCTCAGGTGCTGCCGCAGGGCCCGCAACCACGGGTGGCCGCGGGTTGGGCGTCCCCGAGAACTTAGGGCCTGGGCGGAGGCGCGGGCTGCTCTGCTGCTGTTGAGGGCAGGAGTGGAAGGGCCGCTGGGGCCTGGGCAAGGGGTCGCTGGCCCCTCTTGATCACAGTCTGGCGACAACTCCGCGGCTTCGGGCCCCCTGCCCCTCCCCTCACCCACCGGCCTCGGCGCCAGCCTCTGTCGCTGCCGCAGCCGCTCTATTTCACGCACATCCCTCTTTTTCTTTTCCTTTCTGTTTCAGAGAATTGGAAGCTAAAGCTACCAAAGACGTAGAGAGGAATCTTAGCAGGTAAGATGGGTGCGCTTGCCACCTCTCGCCCCGTTAATCGTGTGCTCCCACTTTTTGGCTCGCTCTCTCTGGGTTCCTAAGTTCCCATGTCATTTTCTTTCGCAGTTGGAGGCCGCAGGGAATCTTGGAAGGAGGGATTGCAGAGAGCTGCGTAATTACGCGTGTGCGCCTTGGGGGAGGGGGGGGAGGCGGGACCAGCCAAAGGCAAGTCTTATAAACTTAGTTAAAACATTCTTATCCTTTTAGAATTTAATTAGGGGAGGTGTGAATTAATTACCATTATAATTGGTGCAGGCATTGTGTGACTCATGATTGAGATGGCCCTTATGGCGGACTGTCAAACAGTTTTGGCTTCCCCGTTATTACTTTGGAACTCAAATTGTTGCCTTTACAAAAAGATACTATGTGTCCGCATTTGTTTCAACGCTGAAGTTAGGAGGATTCTGTTGCACTGGGAACAGTTACAGTTGCCCTTGAACTTCACGAAGTAGAAACTGCATTTTTGTTTTCTTTTGTAACTACAGTCGTGTCTACCTTTCTTTTATAGACTGGTCAAAGAATTTAAAAATATGTTCCCATTAAGTGTTTACTATTTTTACTGGGCCAAAGTGCATTTGCACTGGTAACTTAAATCACCACCACAAAGGAAGTTTTTGTTTTTTAAATTATGCCTCTGTGGAAGTGTTTAGCTTTATTGAGCTGTAATTGCTTAGGCATCAAAGCATTGCACTATATTTAACACTTTTTCACATTTCCAGCTTTACAGTCTTTTCCTTCCTTATTTGCTGCTTTCTTTTGCCTTGTTTTGGGACATTCAGAGAAACTTCTCGATTAACCTAATCAGTGAGCATCTTTCTTTCGCTTGTACAGAGTAAACTAAAGTTTCTCCTGTCTTAGGTCTTAATATAGTTTGTTCTTGATGATTTAAAGTTTTAAGTATTTATGGTGAGTTGTTTACACATGAGCCAACTTGCCTTTTTTTTTTTTTTTTTTTTTTTTTTACCGTTTAGAATTGTTTCAGATTGTTGGTCTTTGAGTTTTTGAGATAAGAATCTGTTAAGGCGATCATCAAAGATTCTGCTCAGTTGGTGAACAGTGGCCATCATTAGCTTACCAAATAAGAGATTTTCTGTTACTCATAATAATTATGGGGCCATTTAAAGGAAATTAAGCTTGACATCACTGCCTTGACAGTTCATTGGACATTTAAATAAGTTTTGTTGTTAAAGCTGTTAAGTAAATGTTAAGATACAAAACAGATGGAGTTTTTAAAGTGTAATTTTAGCAGCAAAAAGGAGCTTGGAGTTTGTGTCTATTTCTCTCTCCATTTTTGCTTTGTCAGGTAACAGTAGAACACATCCTGCAGAATTGTGCTGGGATTTAATTAAAAAGTGGTCTCTACCATAGGTATAATTTTCACATGCAATTACACTCAGTTAGATAGAACTTGGAGCCTCTCTGTCAGCTATGTACCAGAGTTTGAATTCCAACTCTGCCACTTACAATATGACCTTGACTCTTAGCAATTCACTTAACTTCTCTGTACCTAACCTATAAAATGACAGGCATGGGCCAGACAATTACTAAGGCCTCTACTCTCCTTGGATTATATCAGAAGGAGTCAAGTGTTGTCCCTGGCCCTGGAAAGCCTGTACAATGTAGTAGGAAGACTGTTATAAGTATGTAAATAACTAACATAGGATACATAACAGTAGGGGTCCAAAGAATAAATATACTGCCTCATTCATATACTTGAGGATTTTCAGTTAGTCAGAAGAGGCAAAAAAGAAAGACAGATATTAAGGAGGTTATAGGGCAGTGTTTCCTAAGGACTGAGACAGACGGACATTTCCTAAAGGGTGAAAGTATTCTGTGGGAAGAGAGGTGTGATTAGGTGGGCAAATGTTTCCTTTCAACTTTATCTCTAGCTTTATTCTTCCTTTTTCCCAACAAAGGAGCACATCTCTGTCTTTACCCATTTGTGCCCTCTCCAGGAAATTCAGATGTTAACTCATTTAGTAAACATTTCTTGAGCATCTTCTTTATTCAAGATGCAAGACTAGGCCCTAGAGAGGAATGAAAATAGCTACATTTATTGAATGTTTGTATCTGCCTGGTATACTTTTCCAAAGACTATAAATGGATTCATCTGATTCTTGGAACACTCTATGAGGTAGGTACTCTTATTATTCCTGTTTTACAGATGAAGACTTAGAGACACAAAAAGGTTAAGTAACTTTCAGGAGGCCATACCACTGGTAATTCTGGGAGCAGTCAGGCTTCAGACTATATTGTCTCTGATTAGAGACATGTTTCTCCACTTTAAGAAATTTGAACCTAGGCCCTGTTGACATTGGACCAGATTATTTTTTATTGTAAATGTCTGCCCTTTGTAATATTGTAGACTGTTTGGCATCTGCCAGTAATGCTCTACACCCAATGATAATGAGTGATAATGAGAAATATCTTCAGATATTATCAAATGTCTCCTGATCAGGGCCCCCCAGATCACTCCCAGTTGAAAATCAGCATTCTATCTAGGCCTTTGTATTTCTTGAAGATAACAATGCTAATTTAAATGTTAAATTAATTTCTATTACTTTTAACATCTTTTATTACCATGGGAGTGCAAATCCCATTGTGTGGATACCTGGTTTGGCTGCTCTAGTCTCTGAATGTCAAACTTATATTGCTATTCTCTTTTTCCTTCACTAAGTTTCAAGCCCTCAAGATAGTGTGCCTAGGTCACCAATACCAGATCAATAAAATACAAGAGGTAAATTTAGTTTACCACCTTAGGTAAACTATTTTTGACATTGACCATGAAAATTGTATCTTTATGTCAGTATCATGGACGTTCAGAACAGGAAGCTATGATGTCAAGAGTTGGGGGTAACCATTGGAACTAAACTTTAAGAATGGAAAATTGAAGGACCTGTGGACCTGGACAACGAGGGTGGGGATCGACTGGGAGAGTGGGGGCCAGGAAAGGTGGGGCAGGGAAGAGCAATGGGGGGAAAATGAAACAATTTTAATACAACAATAATAAATATTTTAAATAAAAGAATGGAACTGATTTTGAAAGGCAGAGAAAAGGTCAGTGTAAGAATAGCTTGAGTAAAGGCATGAAATCCAGAAAGTACGTGGAATTTTGAAATAGCAGTGAATAGTTCAGTTGGATTGGCACACAAGGATGGGGACAGATGGAGAGGTTCTTGAATATCATATTAAGGACTTTTGCATAAATCTTTAGGTAGTGAGGAGCTATTATGTACTTTTCAGCAAAGTATTGAGATGATAAATGATGAATGATAACTAGTGATCTAGGCAAAAGTTGATGAAGACCTGAATTGAAATGGTGGTAGAAAAGGCTCTGGCTGGTATGGCTCAGTGAAAAGGTGGGAATGTCACGTACGGAGGAAGTGGAATATGGGATGAATTGGGAGAGGAGTCCAAGTGCACATGATTCGCTGTCTTGGGTGAATGGGAAATTGACCTAGTCTCTGAACAAAATAGGGGTCAGAATAGGAGTTTGGGGAGAAATGATTATAAGTTACATTTTCTAGTTTTAAAATATATATAACTTGACTCATCTAATTTAAAAATATTTGAAGGCCAAAGCCATGAAATTAACCAAGTATTTAGAGCTGGTCTATGGCATTAGGTAGAGCCCAGTCAGCATTCTGATCCCTTAATTTTACAAACGAGAAAGTAATAATTGAGGTAGAACCAGTAATTTAGGGTTATATTCTCTTAACAAGAGACAGGCTTTTTGACTCACTATAGGGTTCTCCCAACTATGCAGTATTTTATTTTACATTGCACAACAGAAAATAAGATAACTTAAGTTTCTCATCTCTTTTTAAAAATTTAAGAAAAAATTTTCTCTGTACTTTGTGTTCATTCTGGTAAGGAATTTGTCATAATGTAGGTAGGGTGTATTGTCTGAAGGACATGCTGCCTGCTTCATGTTAAGCTGTTTTTTCTAAACCAACTATTAAATACCATCATATAAGAAAAATTGCAGTACCATATAATGTAGCATCTAAACTGGGACATTTTTACTTGTAATGTTTTTGCCTGGGACAAATGCTAAATGAGAAAAGATGAGGAAGAACAGATATAAACCTGGGCATTAAGTCTCCCTTAGATAGGATGGACCGCTTCTGCAATTCATCAGCCTCTGTCTGGGCAAAAAACTTCTGATTTTGTTAAGCTTTTTGGTTTCTTTCTTGTGAATGGTTTGTAAGCCAGAAAATTCATATTGATAGGTTTCTTTCTAGCTTACTGTGGCAGCTATGTGATCAGTCAGTTTATAGAATAAATAAATTATAAACTCTTGCATTTAACTTTAAAATATGTAACAACTCTCTGGAAAATTTAAGTATAAATGCCATGAAATAAGTTGAGTGCATTTCTATAAACTTTGACATCTGCTGTCTGCTGCAAGTATGAGATAAAGTCATTTACAGTGTTTATGACAACCTCAGAAGTCTCACCTGTGATTTCAGAGGCTAAAGTAGGTACGTGCTGTATGCATTCTGCTCAGACTGACTTAGGACACATCTCTTACCCAAAACAAAAAAAGAAAATGTCCTCGCATTTACAATTAAAAAAAAAATCATTGTAATCCTAAACAGAGAAGGAAGAATGGGGCAATGAACAGCTTATCTCTATCTAGATGACTGATTATTACCATTTGCCATATTAGTTTTATCGTGCCATGTCACTCCTAAACATCACATCCTCCCAGGAACAAGGGCATTCCACATAACAACAAATAATTATCATGCATAGGATATCATTTAACTTTGTTACTGACTATTGGGTCCACATTCAGATTTCCCCAGTTGTCTCAACTATCTTTTTATATATGTTTGTTTTCCCTCAGTTCTTTATAATGTAGAGCTACATTTAGGTCCCTTGTCTGTAATTCCTTATATCAGGAACAGTTTCTTGTCATGGTCTTTCCCTTTTATGACACTGACATTTTGGAATAGTTCAGACTAGTCATGTTTACAGGTTTCATTTGGGATTTGTCTAGTGGTTTCTGTGGGATTAGATTCAGGTAGACCTTTTGGTAGGAATATCACATAGGTGATGTGTCTGTTCTCATCACCACCACTCCAACCCTCATTCTCCCCACACCACTTTAAAGCAAATTAACAAAGTTTACCCAGTATGTTTACCTTTATACTAGCTTACTGTTTCTATTATTTTACAATGTGCCAATTAGTTTAAATTGAGCTATCATTTAATTGTTGAGGTTACAATAATTGTAGGTCTTCAGGTTTGAATTGATAAGTCCTAATGATTGCAGCCTTGTTGAAGGGTTATTGGGAGGGGGGCTGTTGGACATCAGAGTTGCCTGTTTTCAACTCTTGCTAATGATAAACTTATAACCCTGATAAGGGAACGACAAGACACATAGAGCCTGGGCTTGTGACATGCATCCTTAGAAAGAATGCCCTGTTGAACTTAGTTGCATTGTGTCAGGGTTTCTTGTCCTGGATTCTATGGAGAGATCACGATGGAAAAGGGTCACTGCTCCTCAAAAATTAAGAAACATGTGTAATAGGAAGGATGACATAGTAACTGAATAGTGTCAGTAAAAGGGAGATTTTAAGATTCAAAAGAAAAGTAACATCTCACTAAGGTATAGTTTCTCTTTGCAAAACAAATATGAAAACTAGCGTAGTTTACATTTCTTATTAAGGTAATCTAATTTTTAAAAATGATTTGCATACTCTGTGAGTTGGCTATGAAGCAGAATCCTAGCATTTCTACTCTTGTAACTAGGGAACAGCATTTTGAATTTGCAGCAGTAGCGTATTATATGACAATGACTCAGCTGACTTCCTAGTTCCAATGGAATGTTCAAAACAGATTGAAACCTCGCTATGGAATTTATACTTTGAACCTTACAAGATATTTTCTGCAAACAGTGATTGATTGATTTTGTATAATAACAAACAAGTCATCTGTTTGCTGTTCTTACTAGTGGTTTAAAGTAAGCTAGCATTTATTGAGCAGCTTGCGGCGATTGTACTGAATACTTTTAAAATTTTGACATCTGTGTTTTGTTGACTTAGGTCCTTTTTTTTATTTTCCCCTAAAACACAAGGAAATAGTGCTGTGTAATGCTTAAATATACACTGATTTAAAGTGTATATTTAAGTATTACTTCACTCTTTGATAATTGGTCAAGTGATGTTAAAGAAATAGGTTTCACTTAATATTCTACTTGTAAACCCCTAGGTATTGTGAGGCATATAAATGAGACTCTTAACATATAAAGATAGGAGGGGACATAAAGTGTGCATTCTCTACTCTGCTGCAAGTTTGTCATCTTCAAGCAACAGTTCTGAGCCTGTCCCTATTTCTTAGAAAGCTTTGCTTGCTTCCTGTGGCATTTAAGCCCAAACCCTACTCTGTGCTCAATTTAATCTGTAGTTTTCTCCCCTCTACCTCTTGTCTAATCCCCAACTCCTCTTCCTCTGAATGTTCCCTTCCTTCACTTTCTCCCTCAATTTTTTATAGCAGCTTTATTGAGTTAAAATTACCCCTTTTAAAAAGACAGTTCAGTGGTTTCTAGTACAAGGTCTGTCCAGAAAAAGTCCAGCCATCGTTAATATAATAACAATGGTTTGTGGGACATCGATGTAACCTGACAGCCAAGGAGAGTGGACTGGAATGGGTATGCATGAACAATGAAACTTCACTATGTTAGTCAGTGAGGGTGGTAGATGCCTCCTAGTGAGCATGTGTGCTATGTAGTCATCACACTGAAAATGAGCAAAGAGAGCAACCAGTCTGCATCAGAGTTTGCATTAATCGTGAATATATTACTCCATGGAAACTATTTGGATGATTTTTGGGCGATGCCATGAAAAGGGTGGCACCAGTGCTTCAAAGGTGGTTGAGAATCTGTTGAAAGTGATCCATGTTCTGGAAAGCCTGCAACAAGCAGAACATGTTGAATGTGTAGGCTGCAATCAACAAAGATCAGCAACTGACTCTGCAAGCACTAGAAGCTGATCTGGGATCCCAAAAACTACTGGGTCCAAGATTTTTATGCAAGATCTTGGCATGAAACAAGTCACAGCAAAATTTGTTCTGTCACTTCTGCTACCAGGGCAGAAGGAACATCGTGCTGTACTTGCTAATGACTTGATTCAAACAGCTACTAATGAACCAGATTTGCTGAACAAAGGTCATAACTTTGAAGGGGACTGAGGCATCACTGTCCTATGTGCAATGTTTCTTCTATCGTTCTCAATAAATGCCCCTACTTTTCATAGTACATGGCTGGATACTTTCTGGACAGACCTTGTATAGTCACAGAGTTGTGTGATTATCACAACTCTAATTTCAAAACTTTTTAATCATCTCCCCTCCACCCCTGAAATACACAAGCAAACAAAAACCCTGTACCCATTAACATTCACTAGCCATTTCACCCCTACCCCTAACCCCTGGCAACCACAAATCTACACTCTGTCTTTATGGGTTTGTCTAGGGACACTTTATGTAAATGGAATTCATACAATATGTGGCCTTTTATGTCTTGCTTGTTTCACTTTGAATGTTTTTAAGGTTCATCTATGTATTGTGTGTCAGTGCATTCTTCTTATGGGTGAAAGATATTGTATAGTTGTGCTGCATTTTGTTTACCCATTTGTTCATCAGTTGATGGGCAGTAGGGTTTTCATTTTTGGCCTGTTATGAATAATGATGCAATAAATATTTCTGCGTGGACCTATGTTTTCACTTCTCTTGAACGTACAACCTAGGAGTGGAATTGAAGGGGCATATGGTAATTCTGTGTTTAACTTTTTGAGGAACTCTTAGACTGCTCCCAAAGCAGCTGCACCATTTTACATTCCCACCATCCATGTATGACCATTTCATTCTCTCTGTTCTCATCAACACTTGTTATTCTTTTTGATTGTAATCATCTTAATGGGTATGAAGTGAGATCATTATGGTTTTGATGTGCATTTCTCTAATGACTAATGCTGAGCACCTTTTTGTGTGCTTATTAGCCATTCTGTATCTTATTTGGAGAAATGGCTATTCAAATGTGGCCATTTTTAAATTTGGTTATGTTTTTATTGTTGTGTTATAAGAAATACTTACATATTCTAGATATAAGTCCTCTATTAGATGATTTATAAACATTTCTCCCATTATGTAGGTTGTCTTTTCACTTTTTCTTGATGTTATCCCTTGAAGTGCAGAAGTTGTAAATTTTGGTGTGTCTAGCTTACCATCCTAATCCTTTTTGAGTGTACACTTCAGAGATACCAAGCACATTCACAGTGTTGTGCAACTATCATCACTGTCCATCTCCACAAGTCTTTTTAATCTTGCAAAATTGAAACTCTGGACCTATTAAACAATAACTTCCCCTTCTGTCTGCCCCTCACCCCCTGACAACCACATTTTACTTTGTGTCTTCATAAATTTGTTTTACATACTGTGTGAAAATGGAATCACAGTATTTGTCCTTTTGTGACTGGCTTATTCCCCTCAACATAATATCCTCAGGGATCATCCATGTTGCAGCATATTAGACAATTGATCCTCTGTCTCTTATTGTTTCCAAGTGTGTGTGTGGTGTATGTTCCATAGGACTTACTATATATAACATCAGGTCATTTGTGAATAGATAATTTTCTAATGTTCTTTCTAATATTGGGCCTTTTATTTATCTTGTCAAATTTATGACTAGAACCTACCTACAGTGTTGAATAGAAGTGGCAAAAGCAGATATTGGCTTGTTTATAATCTTAGGGGAAAAGTACTCAGTCTTAAATATCCATATGAAGTGATCCCTTTATTAAGTTCTATTCATGCTTTGAGTATTTTGCCTTATGAAAGGGTATTGGAGCTTGTCTATTGAGATCATCCTGTAGTTTTTGTCTTTCCTTCCATTAATATGTTATATTACAAAAGTTGATTTTTATATTAAACCAACCTTGCATTCCTAGGATAAATCCTACTTAAGAATGGTATATTGTCTTACATTTGTTGCTAGATTTGATTTGTTAGTCTTTGGTGAGGATTTTTGTGTCTGTATGCACAAGGGATATTGCTCTGTAGATGTGTAGTTTTTATGGGGGACCTCCCAACCCACAGATATCCCTCGGTGCCACAGATGAAATGAATGCTTCCCAGGCAGCTTGTCCAAGGAAAGAGAAGACCAGCAAGTGTCTTATAGACAAATGCCTCAATTGCCCTCCTCCAAAGGTTTTTATTGAGTGTACAAGGTTGGAGATGCACGTACACACCATAAATCATTACCACCAAAGAATATTCTATAGAAAGGGAGTTGTTAAGTTTAGATAACAATAGAAGGAACCAACAATCCGCTTCAGGCTCTGGTCTGTTAGACAAGTTGATGCCAAAAACTCCAGGTGGCCCATAGAATTTTAAGGAGGATGATGAGATTACATGTGGGTTAAGGTTTAACATCTGCTACTGGTGCAATACACAAGTCAAGGAAGTTTAGGTCACAGGGCAGACTTCAAAGGATGTATGGAATGTTCTCGAGCCAGATTCCCACCAGGGCCCCCTGGCTACAGCATCAAGTTCTGTACACACCCAGATTTCCTGGCTTTCCTGGCTTTCCGGTCAGGTCTTACAGGCTTGTCCTGGCCTGTGCAAAGCTTCATTGCCCCAACACCTTCTGAGGCGGACCCCTACAGTTTTCTTGTGATCTTCATCTTTTGGTTTCGTCTGATTTGAAATATGGAACCTGTAGCCTTTAGCTGTTGGTTTGGTATCTACTTCATTCTGATCATGATAATTGCTTTTAGATATTCAGTTCCATTTTCATTTTTTCTAAAATTTGTTCAGCTTTCTAAGGTATGATTAACAAGTAAAACCAATCCCATTTCTTCCCCTTAGCAGTTAGTGCACTGCCTTTGTGTAGCATGTAGTTTTTTTGTTTGTTTTTAATTTGAGAAATAATTGACATTTTAACTTAGTGTAAGTTTAAGATATACGGTGTGGTGATATGATATATTTAAATAGTTTAATATGATTACCACTTATCATTAGCTAACACTTCTATCATGTCACACAGTTAACATTTCTTTTCTGTGGTGAGGACATTTAAGACCCAGTCTCTTTGCAACTTTGAAATATTATACTACTTTGTCTGTAATCACTATTCTGTGCATTGGATATCCAGAGCTTATTTCCTTCTCTAGTTGCAAGTTTGTACACTTTATCAATTCCCTTACCTCCTGGTAACCACCTGTTTCTACAAGTTCAACTTTAGTAGATTTCACATATAAGCGATATTATACAATATTTGTTTTTCTCGGTCTGACTTATTTCACTTAGCATAATCCCCTTAGCATAAGGTCCATCTATGTTATGGCAAATAGCAGAATTTCCTTTTTTCTCATGGTTGAATAGTATTCCATGAGTGTGTATATACGAATGTAAAGGGATGTTGTTACTGAAGTCCATAATTTCCTTAGCAGTTCGCCCTGCACGCAGCCCAGAAATTATGGTTGCTCTAACATCGTATTCCTTTGACATGATGGTTGCTCTCAGAATTTAATACTTTATATCTGAAAAATTATGTTAAATCAAAACCTTAGAAACATAGTTTTTCAAAATTAGTAGGAAGCATGTGAAATGAGGAGATACAAAGTTATGGCCACAATCACACGCACCCTGTAGATTTAAACTTGTCCTCAAAGAAGTAGAATGTGAGTGAAAGTAAGAGTGAAGTGTGCCGGGTTAGTGGTAGTAGTGATGGGGCCAGAGGGTTAGTAAAAGCAAAGAAGCAGAAATTGGCGTTTATTGCAGTGCCCAATACAAATAGAAGGTTTTTGTTTTTTTTTACTTCAGAGCTGTAATTTAGTCATATTTGGAAGTGTGAGATTAACATATGAACTAATTATAAAATGTGCATTGTTTAATTAGGGGTCAAAGGTGTAAGGTTTTTATGAGTTTGAAAGGAACTAGTAATTAAACTTCCTAAGAGGAATAAAATTTAGGAGAGTAGTTTAGAAAACCAGATTTTGGGTCAGTCTTACCACTGCCTTATACCATATAAGAAACTTAGACTTTCTTATCTTTAGTTTCTTTGTGTAAAATGGAAATAACCTCAGTCTGTGTTTTCAGGGTTGTGGGGTCAAAATGGTAATATCTCAGAGCATTTTGTAAATTATAAAATACTTCTCTCATTATGGTGGGGGTAATTTCTAATCTCACCAACTATCCTCTACCTGAGCTTTTTATTTTATTATAAGTAAATAAACATTATTTAAAAATAATTTTTGATTTAGAGAAATTTTGTAAGAATAGAGCAAAGAATTTCTCAGTCTCTTTCACCTTTATTCCTCAACAATTAACACTTACCCACATGAGCTTTGTCATTTTCTCATTTTCTGTTTTTACACACTTTTTCCCCCTGAACTGCTTGAGAGTAACTTGGAAGTATGATGACCATTTACCCCTAAAAGTTTAAGTATTTATCTTCAAAAATCAAAGACTTTTTTATGTTGACATGATTTTATTTTTTTTTAATTTAATTTTATTGTTGTTGTATTACATCCATCCCCTTTTTACTCTCCTCTGTCCCCTTCCCCACCCACCCACTCCCCCACAAAGTCAATCCCACTTGCCCATGTCCATGGTTCTTCCATACTAGGTTCTTGTCAAAGACATTTTTTAAAAAAAGATTTTATCTCTTTATCTCACATGCCCCCAACTGGGGACCTGTCCAGCAACACAGGTATGTGCCCCAACTGGGAATCGAACCAGTGACCCCCCAGGTTCGCAGGCCAGTGTTTAGTCCATTGAACCACACCAGCCATGGCTCAAAGACATTTTAAAATAACTACATTGTAATGCTCAAACTTGAGAATGTAATATTGGTACAGCTTTAAGGTGAATCTGCAGATGTTACTCAGTTTTGCCAGTTGTCTCAATAATCCCTTTTAGAGCAAATAAAAAAAAATTTTTTTTGGTTGGAGATTCATTGCAAGAACACAGGTTGCATCTGTTTTTTCATGTTTGTTTAGTTATCTGCATTCTGGAACAATTCCCAGTCTTTCTTTGTTTTTGAAGACCTTAATTTTTTTTTTTTAAAGAGTACAGGCTTGTTAGTTGATAGAAGTTCCCTTAAGTCTGCATTTGTCTGATTTTCCCTATTGATCAGATCAGGTTGTGCATTTTTTGGTAGGAATAGCACAGAACTGATGTTGTGTTTGACTTAATGCAGCATATCGGGAGGTTCATAATGTCTAGTTATTCCATTACTTTTCGTGATAACTTTGACTATATATGGTTTAGGTGGTATACCTCAGGTTTCATCACTGTCAAGTTAGTTTTTTTCCCTTTATAATCAATAGTTATATTGTTGGGAGACTTTTGAAGCTGTGTGGATATCTGGCTTCTCATAAAGATTCTTCTTTTTTTTTTTTTTTTTTTAAATTTTATTGTTGTTGTATTACATCCATCCCTTTTTTGCTCCCCTCTGTCCCCCTCCCCACCTACCCATTCCCCCCAAAATCAATCTCATAAAGATTCTTGCATCAATTATTGGCTTGCCAAATCGTGATCTAAGTCGATTTTTCTTTCTTCATTAATTGACATTCTACTGAAAGCTCTTTCCCTTTACCCTATTTATATATCCACTATTCATTCATTAATATCAGTAGGGACTCATGATTCTTATTTTATTCAGTGATCTGGACCTTGACCTTTTTGACTCAGTGGTGTATCCTAGAGATCTTTCTCTATAAAGCTTTGTTTGTCTGGGGTCCTGGAGACCATCCTCAATTTTGAATATTTACTAGGTAGACTCATAGGACTCAGCATATTACAAACCAAAATTAGCAGAGAGATAGGCACATGGGACAAAATTCAGAGGCAGCTAGGTGCAAGCTTCTAAGAGCTCTCTCCCTGAGGTATCACACAAGATATTCTTAATTTCTCGATCATAACATTATGACAACATGTGTAAAATGTCTATGGAAATGCTTATTACAAACTCATTGCCCAAGGTGTCTATTAGGGGGTTGGTCAGGTAGGCACCCTCTGCTTAACATGAACCAAAATTCCAGACTCCCAGAAGGAAAGCACATTTTCAGCATTAAACACATTGCTTTTACAGTTAACCGTTATCGATTAGGACATGATGGGAACCTCCCTGAAATCCAAGTTTCTTGACGCTAGCCAAGGACCACCTGCCCAGTCCTCTCTAAAAATCAGTTTCAGGCTTGCTGTGTTAACTCCTCTGTACACCATGGAAATCTGTACAACACCCTCTTTTCTTTAGCTACTGAGTAGTACTCCATAGTATGAATACATTCTGCTGTTTTAACTTCCTCTACTGATTGGTTTCTAGGCCATTATTTTGCAGTATTTATCTTTTGTACAATTACTTTTCTATCAGCTTAGATTGGAATTAGTGGGTCATAACAGTGACCTTTAAGAATTTAATGTTAATAGATGTTTTCAAATGGCTTACCAGAGAACTTGACTAGTTCATACTTTCAATAGCAGTAGAGTACTCTTTGGAAGTCATTGCGCCTTTTTTTTTCTTTTTTTTTTTTAATTTTATTGTTGTTGTATTACATCCATCGCCTTTTTGGAAGTCATTGCTTTTAATGATATTCATGTTGGGGATTTAGAAAAAATGACCAATAAACATCAGGAAAAGCAGGACCAGGAAGGACAGTCTAGATCTCACATGCGCTCTGCTGCCATTTGGACACTTGACTTACTCATTCTCTTTCTTCCTGGTCCCAAGACTCTCGGTTCTGATATCCATCTACTACTTCTTAGTCTAATTTCCCTCTTTGTTGCCTGTAATTATTGGTCTGAAGGCCTATGTTATTCTCATTTTCATTATGGAAAATTTCAAGCATACACAAAAATAAAACAGAACAGAGTAAGAAACCTGCTTCTCCTTACCCATCTTCAGCAATTGCTAACATTTTGTCAGTCTTGTTTCATTTTTTTCTCTTGGGGGTAGGGTGAGGTCTGGAGTAATGAAAGCAAACCCTAAACATTATAGTGTTTAAAAATTTTGCATACTAATTTACAAAAATAACGCATGCTTACTGTACATTTAAAATATAGGTGTACTTTTATTTTTATTTTTTACATGCCTTGTTAATTATTATTTTACTGTCGTTGTATTACAGTTATCCCACCCCCACCCCCCACTGCTCTTTCCCTGCTCACCTTCCCCATCCCCCCTCCCATAGTCAATCCCACTTGTTGTCCATATCCATGGGTCGTCCATACTAGTTCTTGACTAAACTGGTCCCCTTCTTTGCCTTTTTCTCCCCCTCCCCCTTCCCCTTTGCACATTGAAAGTCTGTTCCTTGTTTCCATGCCTCTGGTTCTATTTTGCTTGTTTGTTTTGTTCATTAGTCTTTTGTATTGGGTGAGATCATATGGTATTTGTCTTTCACTGACTGGCGTATTTCACTATATAGATGTACTTTGAAAAGAACTTAATTTCCCTAAATAGTCCAGTTGCAAGGGTTACTGTGATGTTTGTAGCTCAGAAGGGCATTTCTGCATGTCTTGTATTAAGTTATGCAGACAACTTAAAAAATATGAATAGCATTGTTTACAATTCTGTAACTTGCCTTTTTCATTTAGTCATATGTCAGGGCCATTTCTCCAAATTAAGAATGAGATCAACTTCTTTTCAATACCATGTGCTATGCTATTATATGACAGCCATTTCTATATTTATCAACATTCAGTGTTTTTCTGCTTTTCAGGCTTTGTGAACCTTGCAGTGAACTTTCATACACATATGGTCTTATGTATTAGTGCTTTATTATTGTAAGGTACATGCTGAAGAATGGGGTGGCTGATTAGAATATTGTTTAGCTTATTAAAGTTATTAACACAATACTTTCCAAGAAGTTTTAGTAGTTTTCTTCCAGCAATATATGAGAGATCCTCTTAAATTTCATTCTTACAAGAACTAGATATTTTTAGTTTTGAACATTTTTGCGTATTAAAATCAGTACAAAAAAATGGTATAGCATTATAGCTTGAATTTGTCTTTATTAGAAAGAAAACCCAGTAACTTACTAGAAAACCCATCGATACATTTAATTATATTAGCAATCAAAAGTAAAAAATCGTATAACCAATATGAGTTATACAGTGAGATCTCCCTCCCTCTTGTCTTCAGTGCACCTGTTTTCTCCTGCTTCCTCCCCCACAATCACTTTTAGTTTCTTTAGTTTTTTCAGGGTTATTTTTATGCATATACAGGCAACTCTTTCTTACTTTTTCACAAATGATAGCATACCATGTACTCTATCATGCACCTTCCACTTTCCTGGTGAGTTTTTTTAAAAGGACATTTTTGCTCACTTCTGATGGCTTCCTATTTTTCTTATTAAAAATTTTAAAAACTATTGAATTCTTCAAATGTGAGGCCTTACATCTTAGCTATTCGCTAGTTGTAGTCTAGTTGTTTCTTCTTCACTACCAGTGTCTCCTTTCTCTTGTCAAAACCAGTGGCTGTTCAGTCTTTGTCTTTGATTCTTTTGCCGTTCTTTTTTTTTTTTTTTTTTTTTTTTTTTTTTTTTTTTTTTTTTTTTTTTTTTTTTTTTTTTTTTTTTTTTTTTTTTTTTTTTTTTTTTTTTTTTATTTATTTATTATTTTTTAGAGAGAGGGGAAAGGAGAGAGACAGAGAGGGAGAGAGACATCAGTGTATGGTTGCGCCTTTCACCTGCCTCCAGCTATAGACCTGGCTGGAGACCTGGCTTGCAACCTGGTTATGTGCCCTGGCTGGGGAATCGAACCAGCCACCTTTGGGTTTATAGGCCGGCACCTTATCCTTTGAGCCACCAGCCAGGGCTCTTTTGCTGTTCTTGACCCCTAATCACACACCTTGTGCTTCTTGGAACTCTAATACTTTGTGTTTTTTGCAGTGCCTTCTGTTATGTGTTCTTGTAAAAAGTAGAAGGAAATAATGTTTGGGGAGTGCAGTCTGGGGCAAAGATTTACTATAAGTAAGATCTATCACTTGATACACTTGATCACTTGAAAAGCCACAGAAAATAAATCCCAAATTTATTTTCCCCTCCCAAAGCAAGTACTTTGCTTGGGAGGGGAAAGGAAAGACCATTACCTTGAAAGTCAAATTTGAATCCTGATTCTACCCTCCTCTAGCTGTGTGACTTTGGACAAGTCAATTAACCTTTTGAGCTTCAATTTCATCTATAAAAGGGAAATATATTTTCCTAAAATTAAAAAAAAGTGATAATTAAATGAGAAAATATACATGAAGTGTCCACAATGTAATCACTGAAAGGTTTGTTCTCACTCCTAGGTCCAGAACTTGCAGCTTAGGTATCCTATTACTAACTTTCAGGGTATGAATAATTGCTGACTTGAATGTTGTCTATGTGAAGTATGTGTCAAATATGATGACCGTTTAGACCAATCAGGCCATCGAACTTACTCTTTTTGTCAGATATGGTAAATGATAGAGACAGATGCCTTAAATGACTCTTTACTAGCATTTCAATCCTGAAAGCTGAAGTGTTTGAGGGCAGGTGGCACATTTATATATTTTTTCCAGTTGGTGTTTTGAAGGAAGAGAGGTGGGAAAAGTGGTTAGTTGGCCTTGATGATAGTATTGAAAAATAGAACCTTTTCCCCTAGGCTTACAGTATAACCTTGATACTGTAGTATTCCCTTTAGATGAAATGTACTATCTCTTTTAGTACTAAAGAGTCCATTTTTGGCTAGGAAAGCCCTTGTTAACCTCATCAAAAAGCCTTCAAAATGAAGTTTTGAGAAGGGAGAAAAAATTCCAGGTAGACAAAGCACATCTTATGGAATAACATTAATGACAGAGAACAAGACTAAGGAAGGATGTGCCTTTGACTCCCAGAACACAAAGAACAGATGCTGAAGATACCTGACCTTTATACGTAATAAATACCAAAGTATCTTGAGAAAAGTATAGTAAATGCAGTTTTTGGGGTGTCACTGAGAAGTGGTTGAGAGGGTTTCATGACTAGGCATTTGAGTGCTTCCTAGAGGCAGTTAAGTAACCATTCCTTTTTTAATCCTGACATTATGAAGTAGATGTATATGGTAATGTAGCCCCAATTTTAATAAAGAAACTGAGACTAAAGACAGTTATGTATTTAGAGCTATAATTAGTTTTTGATGGGTAACATGGCAATGATATAACTTAATTACATTTGTTTGCTAACCGTACTCTCTTCCTCTTATGCTGTGGCTGGTTTGAGCCTTGACTTTACAGGATAATAGTGAGAAGGAGTGAGTCATGGTTACAGTTGGCACCAGTATGTTTTGCTACTCTGTTAGCCACGTGACAATTCTGCTTAGGACAAGTGATAGTGAAACATAACAAGTTGTCATACTTTTCTTCCAACTTCTGAATTTGGTAGCCATACTTCCCTGTACTAAATTGTCATCATTCATACAGTGTCATGGGTTTAGTTGTTCCCTGTCTACTTGCATCTCCAACTGTCCTCCTCCTTCAACAGAGCCAACTTGAGCTTTGTATGATAGCAGTGCAGTATACCCACAGCTTCCTTTACCATTTCTTACGTATTTGTCTGGCTCTCTCATCATATCTTCTAGTTCATATCCTTTGAATTTCTCTTTGTCTGATATTTATAATGTCCCTTCTGGAAAGCTTCCTCAAGGCAGAGTTTAGGTATTTTCTCTTTGTTGTTGATTTTCTTCCAACTATCTGATGACTTTTGGTTGTCTGATGTTACGAATGAAGGTTTATATTCTAGGGTCTACAGCGATTAATGTAGGTAACTGGAGTGGGCTCCCCTTAACTTTTCTTAGCTTTTATTATCCATTAGGCTCTTCCTGTGAATAGGAAGGCTGATGCTGAATCTGTGAGTGAAGGGTGTAAGGAATGGAAGTAGCAGTAGTTTCCAGTAAAAAAGATTTTGGTCTAAGCCACCAAACCTGCCTCTGGCCAAAGGTCTAGTTTCTTTTTTCTTTCAAAATTTTAAACACTTTTTATTTGTCAGATGCCACACTGAGAGCTAGAAACACATCTTTACCCAGTAAAGTTTAAATTCAGTATGTTCAAAATGTAAAGGTTTGGGGTTTTTAGAAAGTGTTTGCTTGGTTTTATGCTGGGTTCTAATGCAGCTGCATCTTGAACCATGTTGGCATGGGAGTGAAAAGTGTGTGGAAGGAGTCGAGTAGTGTTCTTTGTAATCCTTAGGCGGTCTTTCTGCTCTATTCCAATTTCTGCTGTCCCACCCCTGATCCTGGAGCCTCTTTAGAGCTCTACCAGAAGATGACACATACGTTCCTTTAGGACTTTTTATTTATTCTTAGGTTGAAGCTTCCTTTGCTGTTATTTATTCCTCAGCTCTGAATAGATATGTATTACCTTTTTTCTATCATTTCAGCATAGTAGGGTGGAAAAGGAGAGACAAACACATTTGCCCAGTCTGTCATTTTGAAATGCTAAGCCAGAGGTTCTTTTGACAACTTTTAAAGTATTTGTGATTTTAAGAACTGAAACAAACTTATTTAATGAGTGCATTATAGTTTCCCAAGTATTTATAGACTAGTTTGGAAAGCTTATAGAATGTGAAATAATTACAGTGCTGAAGTTCATCATCTATGTGGGAATTAACTTATGTTACAAAAATAGTTATAAAGTTTTTTAGAGCAAGGATAGCCAGAGATACTCCAGAGTATTTCCAGGGGCTACTAATAATTGATAATTGGGGCCAGACAATAACTCTGGCTCATGTTTATTTGCTTTCTAGAGTTGTTTCCTGATGTAACAATTGCTAATTTTAGGTTGACTTCTTTGATATGATATTAAGATAAAAGGTCTATCTACTACTTGTGGCTTGCCAAAGAAAAGTACAATTTAGTGGCTGTACAGTGAGATTTAGGTTGAAATTTGTGTTTATTTAAGTGAATGATAAAATAATAATTTGCCATGTCTTTAATTCTACTAGAGTGAAAATTAATCTGTATGCAACATTTTTATTTCTTAATGTATTTTGGGAAAGTTAATTGCAACTGTATGGTTCAGGGATTTAGTGCAAGAAGAAGAACAGTTGATGGAAGAAAAGAAAAAGAAAAAAGACGACAAGAAAAAGAAGGAAGCTGCTCAAAAGAAGGTAGTATATGTAAAAACTATTTATATAAAGTAGTTTAAACATAACTTTAAAAATTATTCTTACTGAATTTTTAGAATTTTCATTTAATGTTTTAACTTTAATGGAGTTTCATTTTAATATTTAATGTCTTAGGTTATGCTTATATAGTAACTTGCCAAATGCATACAATTTAATTTTAATTTAATGTATAGCTATTTAACCTTGTCAATAGTTTTTTTCAAAGGTAAGTGCTTTGTATGGGTCTTTACCTTTCTATTAGCTGTTGCCAGGTTTTCATAATCCATCATTTTGTAAGTGAGAAGAGCATGGAATTGGTAGCTGCATAGAGAGGATTTGAAATCTAGCTCTCTCACATGGCATGCGGGACAGTGTGGCAGCAAACTTTATTTAGCCTTTCTAGACCTGAAAAGTGTTTTTATGATATGTAAAATGATAATTAAATGAGATAATATAATACATAAAATAATAGGCAACTGGAAATAAAGTAATAGAAGAATGTACTAATAAAGGAAATAGCAAAGCACGTGATAAGTAATAAAGTGTTAGTTTCCTTTTCACTTTCTACTTAACATCTGGACTGATTTTTAAAATTTGTGATTTAGCCCTGGCTTGTATGGCTCAGTGGATTGAGCAGTGGACTGTAAACCAAAGGGGCACCAGTTTGATTCCTGGTCAGGGCACATGCCTGAGTTGTAGGCCAGGTCCCCAGGTGGGGGGCTTGTGAGAGGCAACCATACATTGATGTTTCTCCCCTCTTTCTTCCTTCCCTCTCCTCTCTCTAAAACTGAATAAGTAAAATATTTAAAATATATATACACATCTCATCTGAAAAAATTTAAAATAAACAAATAAATAATAAAATTTGTAGTTTAAGGTATTTTAAATAAATCTAAGACATAATTTGTTGCAAAGATCTCTCGCCAGTACCTTGTCAGAAACTAACCAAAAACAATACAAATTGAAGCAAAATAAAAGATAATGTCCATAATTCTAAAAGTTTTTACAAATTAAAACTGAGACTTAAGACAATTAACTAAGCTGGCTGTCATTTACAGTATCAAGGTTT
The DNA here is from genome assembly GCA_004026585.1 of Noctilio leporinus. Lineage (NCBI taxonomy): Eukaryota > Metazoa > Chordata > Mammalia > Chiroptera > Noctilionidae > Noctilio > Noctilio leporinus. The sequence continues at coordinate 62,024 of PVIW01001929.1, forward strand.
CAGGGTCCTTAACGTGGCTTTTAAGGACTCCATGAAATGACTTTCTATTTTTGTAGTTTAATGGAAGATTATGAGTTTAATATTACTAGGGAAAAACATAGGATACAAAACTATGGTAGGTAGGGAATGTTAAAGCACAGAGAGAAGTGCTTGACTCTGCCTGAACAGGGCAGGGGATGGGGAAATTTTTTTAGAATAGAAATGAACCAAGTGAAGAAGGAGCAGAATACAAAAGGATTCCAAGCAGAATAACCTCAGAGGTAAACATCCATAGCCTTGTGGTAAAGTAAGGGTTTTAATGGGGAGAGAGCCAAGAGTAGAAATTTCAGGGGATAAGACTAGAGAGGTTGGTGGTAGCTGTCAGCTCTTATGGGGTTTTGGGACATTGGGTTTACCTTAGCAAATTGTAGAATTGGATTGGAAAGGGTAGAAACTAGAAGCTGAGATACTGGTGGAGGGACTATTTTAAAAATCTGCAGAAGTTTTTTGAAAGGATATGAAACAAGAGGAACTTGGATTAATTCTTAGATTCCAGAGTAAGTGACTCAGTACATTTTGGGAGTAGTCAACCAGGTTAGGGGATATACAGAATGGGGAGTAGAGATATATAGCTGATCCCCAAATAATGTATTGATGACATAAAGGAACTTATCTCTTGTTTATATCAATTAGCCCATGATAAATGCCAAAGTTCCAAGAACCTATCCAAGACATTGAGTGAGAATTTACTGTAATTCTGTTGTGGACACTCTGAGCTTAGGGTGTGATCAGCAAATCCTGGGGAGGGCCAGAGCACAGAGCACTGTGGAAGGGGGTTAAGATGGAGGTGATAGGTGACTCCACCTATCACCATAGGCTTTTTGGTTACTCTCAGGAGTGACTAGGAAGAGATGCATTGGTAATTGTCATAGTTAGGGTTTGGAGTAGGCTTCTAGTACAGGTATCCCTGCTTTATGAAAGTTCACATTACACCACTTAGCTTCTATGAAAGACCTACATTAGTACTAGAGGGTTTTGGCATTGACATTTGAACAATGCTGTAGGCCTCTTTGAGAGGCCTGTTGATATAAGGTGGTCTTTGCAATCTGATCAGCCTTTGCTCAGAATTTGTTGTGAAAATGTGTAAGTTTATCAGAGTCTCTTCCATAGTACAAAGGTCATTTGTTTAATGAAAAGAATTTATAAGAAACTTAAGAGGTTTATTGAGGAAAATACTTGGTATACTTTACAGAGAATCAGCAGTTTGGCAAGCATCTGAGTGTTGCATTATACCCTATTGATCCCTGCTTCTAAGATTAAGCTGTTAAATCAGGATGTATGTGAAATGTTTAGAGAAGAGGTTTAAGGTACTATATAATGAAGCATGTTTATTTGTAATTGACCCTATTCACTGAGGAAATTCTAAGAAAGGGAGGGTTCCCTGGAATTTCTTTGAATATTGTTTTTAAGATAATGCGAGTATAATTTTAGGTTATAACATACAAATTATGGCTGTAGTTGTTAAAGTTTATATTTTTCATATCCAATTTCTAAATTAGCAAGTCAGTGTCTTTATCACATGAATAATGATTTTTGTGCCATTTGGCTTCTTACCAGATCTTAAATGACAGCATTTCTATTCTCTCCCACTCTATCCTTGCCTCACTGTATGGTTCTAGTCTCTCGTCTCAATAGCGTCACACTAGAACCATCACCAGAGGCTTAGCAATATGGGGAGTGTTTTCTTCATTTGCATTGATAGGGTAGGTATTCTGTGTGCCCCGTAGACACAGCAAGACCTAGCCACTGAACACAGCATAAAGGAAAGTTTACCTCTGATAGGAGTTCAGTAGGCTAGACTGCTGCTGTGAGACTGTTCTTCAAATTCTAATTAACGAGTTTACAATGTAATTTAAATACAGCCCCATTGGTGGAGTCAAGATAGCTGGTATTTCTATAGACTGTCACTAAATAGCTTTTAAAAAATGAAACAAAACAAAAAACTCAAGGTGGCACACTTTCAGCTTATATGAAAAGATTGTGAGCCTGGTAGGCAGGCCCATTCTTATAAATATTGGAACATAAACTCACTAAAGAAAAAACAACCTGCCTGTTTATGTAACTTGTGTATACTTTTAAAATATCTATGTATTTCATGTCTGAAAAAGAGTTCCACATTTATGTATGGAACCCAAGCATTAAAATTAGTTAAGTGGCTAACCATAGTTTCATCAGGGTGAGGGAACTAGGAATAGAATTGAAATCTTGTAATTCCTCAGCTGGTGTTTTTCCACAACTCATTGGCATGGCTTTCTCTTCATGGTATGGAATCTTCTTATACATTTGCTTTATTTTTCACAATCTAAAGGTAAATTATAAAGGTGGAAATAATACATTATGGTAATTTTATAAGGCATTTAAAAGGTCTTTATGCCGTGAATACAGAAAAGGTAGTTTCTAGTAGCTGTTGTAGTCTTTTAAAGAAACTTAACTTCAGGTTATATTTTTATTTTAAAATAGATAAACACAGCCCCTTGTGTAAACGATCAGACCTCAGCAAGGCTCACTGACATCTTTTATTTGATAGTTTTTCTTATTTAAATATTAATTTATTTCAGTACCTCTTTAAAGAAATATTACGCAAAAAATTACATGATTTTTATTACAGTTCAGCCCTGATACAGCTCTAATGATAGAGATTAATAACTGGATGGTCTTGTTTTAAATTTTTTTTTTTCAAAAGCCTTTTATTTCACATTTTAAAAGTATGGCTACTTATCTTTTGATTCTAAGACTTAGAAAATAATTTTTTTTTAAATATTTTATTATTTTTTTTAGAGAGTGGGGAAGGGAGAGAGGCAGAGAGAGAGAGAGAGAAAGAGAGAGAGAGACAGAAGTCAATGTACGGTTGCCTTTTTCACCTGCCTCCAGCTATGGACCTGGCTGGAGAACTGGTTTGCAACCTCATTATGTGCCCTGGCTAGGGAATCGAACCTGCGACTTTTGGGTTCATAGGCCGGCACCTTATCCACCGAGCCACCAGCCAGGACAGAAAATAATTTGATGTAGCATTGGGAATACAGTTTCTTCACTTAAAAAGGTGGGGACAATAGGAGCAGTTGGTTGTTACTATAGATTTATATCCAAGTTCTGTTTTTAGAAGAAATTTTTAGAGGGAATTTTGAGGAAATGCAGTGAGGAGAAAAATGGAGGTTGAGAAATGGGTTAATTATAGAGGGTATAATTTAGTATAGCCTTTAGTATAGCTTGTAATTGTAGTTCCTAGAAAGCATGTAATTGGTGAGTGCTGGAGGGTAGCAACAATACAAATCGGAATCTTTTTTTATCGAGGCAATTTTGTTACTGTGTTAACACATTGTTGCCCGGCAATTTTGGCAATCTTATACAAAAGCTAATGCAAGTGCAAACATGACTCTTGTAGCAAACTACATCCATCTGTTCATTAAGAACTAAAGGGACTTTTAGAGGATTTGTGGATTCAGGTGTGCTTAGTTTTTAGTTTAAATGAGATTTAGGTTGTAGAAAACTTCCAACTCCATTCCCTTTTGAAAATTTCAGTTTACTTTTCATGTCTCCGAGAGACCATTTTGTTCTGAGACTAGGGATCATAGTGAGCAGTCAAGTAGCATTTTGTTTTTGTTTTTCCCAGTAAGCCTAGGTGGTAATGTAACATAACCAAGCTTGACATTGCACTTATCTGGTGTGCCTCTACAGTCCTGCCCCTTATTTCAGCTTCCTATAGTCAGGTGCCACATAACATTTGGGTCAACAACTGACTACATGTACAACAGTGGTGCCATAAGACTTGAAAAATTCCTATCATCTAGTGAGGTGGTGTGGTTGTAGCACAATGTAATATACAAATACCACTGTGTTAAAATTTCCTACAGTATTTCAGTACAAGTAGCATGTACAGGTTTGTAGCCTAGGAGCTATGGGGAAACAGAATTTGTCATCCCCAAATGTCTCTTTGGTATACGGATTATTTTAGGCTGGTTGATTTTAAGAAACAGCAGGCATTGGAGAAGCTCTGAAAACCAAGTAAAAGTTACCTTGTGTTAATGACATTTACATTGTAAGGGAAATTTTCATTTGTCAGGGTGTCTTCCTCCTAGTACTAGGGAGAGGGGATGATCTTATCTCTAGAAACTCTTATCAGTGTAAAAGATAATGCCTTAAATCTACTTCACCACCATACCCAGCCTTACTGTGCTTTTCCTGGGGACCTCCATAACTGATTCATGCCAGCCCCAACATCTTCCATTTTAGCTTGAGGTGGTATTTAAGGTTGTGAGTTCAGCTACTTTGGTGGGTTATCTAGTTTCCCTGGGTCTCTCCCATGTACATATAGAGGAAGTTATGTTATTAAACGTTTTTCTTCTGTTAATCTGTCTTTTCTTACAGAGATGTCTCAGTTAAGAACCCAGACTAGTAGAGGGAAAGTTATTTTTCCTCTCCACCAGAGTAGTAGTTTATATTGGGTTGGCCAAGAAGTCTGTTACTTTTTTTCTGTATGATGGCTTTAATAGTGTTTTTGACTCCACTCAAAGCAATTTTGTTAGATTATGTTGTGACAGATGTCATATTAGCAAGATTTAAAAAAAAATCATTATTAGTGAATTTTTGTGCAGCCATTTTAATATTGAAGATGGAAGAAGACATGCAGCGTTTTCAGCACATTATGCTTTATTATTTCAAGGAAGGTAAAAACACTACTGAAACACGAAGATTGTGCAGTGTATGGAGAAGCTGCTATGACTGAGCATCAGAAGTGGTTTGCAAAGTTTTTTTGGTACTATTGACATTTTGCCCAAATAATTCTTTGCTGTGGGGCTGTCTTTGCATTGAAAGGTGTTTAGTAACAGCCCTCGCTACTACAAGCCAATGGCAGGAGATACCCAACATATTCAAAATATCCAAATCAATAAAGTTATTGGTGAAAATGAAAAATGTGTCTTTATTTTACGGAAAAGACATCATGGATTTTTTGGCCAACCCTATACCATACAGCCTAGGTGCAGTAGGCTAGGCTTGTGTAAATGCCTCTATTACCATACAACCCTGTCACCTCATGACAGTGTTCTCAGAGTGGACCCTTATTGTTAAGCAGCATGTGACTGTGTTCTCTTTTTTCTTTTTAAACTCATTTTTATGTAGCAGACCTGATCCTAGACTATGTACTGCTTGCTAAGAGATCATAGAAAAGGCTACCTGACCATTAATTATCTCATTTAAAACAAGTGTTTGCTGGAGGCAGGTGAAGGGCAACCATGCAGAGCTGTCTCTCTCCCTCTTTCCCTCTCTGCCTCTCTCCCTTCCCCTCTATCTGAAAATAATAAATAAAATCTTTTTTTTTAATTAAAAAAAAAAGGGAGTGCTTAACTATTAGTTTCTTATTCTAAGACATTGTAGATGATTAGAAAAAAGAGAAAAGAGCAAGACTTTGGGAACTGGAAGTGAGTTTAAGTGAGGTTATTTGCAAATATGAGAAAGGACTAAGCCAAAGCATAGGTAAGCTGGGGCTTATAACAGCAGTACCTATGGTAATCTTTTGAATGTTCTCTATGCCAGATACTGTCCTAAGTATGTATATGAGTTAAATCATTTTACCCTATCACACTAGATAGGTGTTTTTATTCTTGCCTTATTATAGATCAGGAGATCAAGCTTTAGAGAAGTTAACTGATTTTGAGCAAGGTCGAGCAGTGTTAAGTGGTGGAATCAGAACTCAAAACCAGGCAGTCTAGCTTCATTCAGGCTCTGACCTCTTGACCATCAAGTGTGCTTAGGATGGAGGAGTAAGGACAAATGGTTCAGAGCTCAACAGAAAGAAGGATGCACCTAGCATGTCTGCCACCTGTTTGATGCCTTCATTAATGAATAGAAGTGATTGTAAAAATTGCTTATGAAATGACAACTCAGGTTTTTTTGTTTGCTTAAGGAAAAAAATGTTTTCACAATGGAAATTATTCTGCTTCTAGACTTTCTTTACTTCTGTTATGCAAAAGGATGTATAGAACAATACCTCATATTTGAATAGAGTTGTGTATTTTCCCACAAAAGATGTTTTTATATTTTACTTGAGCCTCATAATTGCCCTGAAAGGTATGCAGTAAAGGTTTTTTTCCTTACATTTGAGCAATTAGGAAACGACCCAGAAAGTTTAATTACAAGGTCGTTTAAAAGCAAAAGAAAAAATGAAACAGTTGAAATTAATTTTAATATATTCTATGTAACCCAATATATAACCAAAAGATTACTATTTTAACATCTATAATCAGTATAAAATATTGATATTTCCCTTTTTAAATGCCAAATAACAGAAGTCTGCTGTGTATTTTATAGGTATTAATTTGAACTAGCTATTTTTCAGTGATCAGCATAGCAGCCACATATGAACCGTGGTTACCATTTTGAACAGTGCAAACACAAATAGTCTGAGTCATAAACTAGGTCCTGGACCAACCCACAAAAACCTATTTTAACAAAATGGAACTCTTATCAGTTCTTTTCTTCCAGTAAGGAGCTCCTGGATCCTATTACCTTTACTCACTATATTAGTGTTGTGATGGGCAGACACCTTCAGGTGTGTCTTTTATGCCATTCTTTATAGATGACTGCAAACTGGATGAGATCAGTCATTGTTTTGAAACAACATGAAGTTTTTTCAAAGAAGTTGCAGGGTAGAAATTTAGTAATGTGGTCATGGTTCTATGTATTGTAACTTAGTTTTCTTTGGAAGCAAATTGTGGAAGAGACAGTTTAAAAAAAAGATATTCAACTTGTAAAATAATTTTTTATGCTAATGTTTTGGCTTCAGAAAATTATATATGTTATTGTTTGATGTGTCACTTCTTTTACTTAAAAGTGTTCCTACAAGGGGGAACCCAAAAAACCTGGAATTTATTTATAAAAAATCATGTATTTATTCTTGCATGTTTAAACTTGTCACCTTCAAAGGTACTCTCCATCTGATGTAATAGACCTATCCAGACATTTTTCCTACTACTACAGTTTTTGAATTTGTCCATCAGCAAAGCATTTCCCTTTGGGGGCTTTCTTTCATCTGGGGAAACAAAAAAGTTGCTTGGGGCAAAATCAGGTGACTAAGGAGGGTGGGGCATAGACGATCATGTCTTTTTTATTTTTTGTCCAAACTGTTGAACACACAGTGCAGTGTACTGTGGGCAAGTACGCTTGTAAACCACACATCATGAAATGGGCAAATGTTGAAAGAGTCTTAAAAAAAAAATTTACTGAAGCTGGAAAACAGCCTCACAACACCAGCTGATACATTGATACAGATGGATTCCCAGAACACTCACCTAGTGGGGGAAGCCTGTACTATAAGGGGCTTGCTCTCCAGAAGATAATTCTGGGGTTCTGGGGGTTCCCCCTTGTATATTGGGTTCTCTCTAATATGATTGTTTTGTTTTACTACTATTAGACTTTTAAAGCAATTTCTTCAGGAATAAATTGTTAAAGCTAGTTGACTGGTCTTTTGCCATTATCCTTCTATCAATTATTTAATATATCACTGGTACTCTAAAACTTGGTAAGCACTTCAGTGTGTGGAATGACTGGCTCTCTGGGGAAAGATTATTTGGTGTGCCTTCAATATTAGGGTCTTTACCATATAGCTCTATAATGATATAATTAAGAATTGGTATTTTTGGTAACAGTAATTTTGTAAGACTAAGCAAAGTGAATTATCAGGTCTCAAGGAGGCAGTTAAGAAATGCTTTATCTTTATTTAGAAACAAGTCTTGATTATCAAATAGAATTATTCAGTCTTTCCGCAACTCCCTGCCGATCCTTGTATCTTTTATTTATAGATCTCCCATACAGTTGGTCTTAATCAAAAAGCTGATTTTTGCTGTGGCCTCTCTCTGTAATCAGCCTCTTGTTTTTGAGGCCCTGTGAGGCAATTCCTAAGCTCTTCTCCCTGTGTGTCACAGAGATGGAAGCAGGGACAGACATGGAAAGGAGGTCTCATGTCCATGTGAGTTTACCTTCTGAACATGATAATTTTAATGAATTGTCAGATGTGTCAGAAATGACATATGTTTGATCATTTTTCCCGATCAAAAATACTTAAAAGTTAACTGTGTTTAATTGTAACAGCAGCCTAATTATTTTATAGTGGTTATATGCAGCTTTTCTTCCCGAAAACTTTTACCATTTGAAGCAGGAATTTTTGAAACCATTTAAACATGTGCAAAACTCATTAGATCCATTAATGGAAAAGTGACAATTACATACAAATCATTTAAAAACTAAATGATGAGAAAAGTACATTCCCATTTTTTTAATTGTACATTGTCATACAATGTCTTCTCTGCATTGTGTCTATAGAAGCATTTTTTAAAATTTTATTACTAAACATTGTATCGGAGATGGGTACATCTATGGGAAAAACATGCTTTCTTTGCATGTTTTTTCCTATATAGTTCATTTAAATGACAGGTTTCTTAGTTAAAAGTGTATATGTCTTATAGTAATCTATGAGCATTTTATCAAAACAACTCATTTCTTTCAGTTTCATATTTACATTGTTTTTGTTTGTTTGTTTTTATTTTAGGCCACTGAACAAAAAATCAAAGGTACGTTGTTTAAAGCTATTTTTAATTTTTTTCTTTAAAGCAAGGTTGTTGATATGCATTATTAATTACCTCTACGGTGGGAGAGAAACAAGAATGAAAAACTTCAGAGGAGTGGGGGGACTTCTTCAGTGACACCACATTGGAGTCATCCTTTGGGGTTTATGCTCTTACCATGGTGGATATTACACTTTTAGAATATACTGCCTCAGGACCTATTTTACAATGGTCTCTGAAAATGAATACCACTTAGTAACAAACTCCTTTCATTTAAATTTTTGAGTATAGGTACCTTTCCTTCAGTCTCCATCAAAATTTTATCTGGGGCTACCTCTAGGACTTAACCTGTTCCTTGCTTTATTCCTTGTTCTCTGTATACAATTGTCCCCCCACTCCTTCCTATAGACAGACAGTGACATCCACTCTCTGTTATCACTGAAGATAATAGATTGTTAACCTATGGGCATTGCACCAGGTTGAACAGCTCCCAGTACATAGCAAGCAGAAGACTTCAAGGAGGTAAGGTAGGAGGAGCTGAATTCCTCTCAGATCCTAAATCAGGAAGTATTCGCCCTTTCAGGCATTGACTGCCTGGTAATGAAACATGTAGAGCTCTCAAATGCTGAATTTGTTAGGCCTAAAGATTCTGGATTTTTGTTTTAAGCTGTATCAAAAGTACAATCTTTGCATTTGGTTGATATACACAGTCAGTAGTGCCTATTTTAATTTGAGGTCAGCATTGGTGAAGATAGCAATTGTATAAGAGTGCACAAGAACAGTTGTAGCTTATGTTTTACTGAAGAAAATAGCAATAGAAGGACATGCCCAAACATAGTATAATATGATGTGATTTGGCTAAAGTAGAAATGCCTGTGTTGCCCTGGAGACTAGAGAGGTGATATTAGCTTTACTTAGGGAGTTAAGAAGGCCACTTGAGGAAAATCTTGAGATTATTAATCTTAATTGATGAAATAGTCCAAAAAGAAAAAAGAAAAAAAGAATGAAATGGCAGAGGACTCAGCATAGTGAAGGCAGAGAGATAGGAAACCATGTGATGCTATATATAGTGGTAGGATTTTTAGAATATTAACCACTCACTGGTAACTGGACAGGTAGAAGGGTATTTCTGAAGGAATAGGTATGTAGGGGTCACGTCAAAGAAGGCCTCATCCTGTATGTATCAAGATTAGACTTTCATTTTAGAGGCAATCAGGAATCATTGAAGAGTATATGTAGAGGAGTGACATGGTTTGGCTTTATGTTCCATTTTTAAAGCTAGCAATCACTGCATATGGAAAGTATTGGCTAAAAGGTGGAGCTGAGAAAAGCAAAGCATTCTGAGCAGAGGAGGCAGGTGGACAAGAAGAGGGAATATTTATAGAGTTACTATAGGGGTTGGGGAAAGTGACAGAATATAGGCCTGGAGGTAGGCAGACTGGGGGGCTTATGCTGGTTAGAGGATGAGAGCCAGCAAAGGTTTCTGCATTTAGAGGTCATGGTTATAAGCTGCGCTTTAGGAACACTTCTTTGTTAGTAGGGTCCAGTGTCACCAATGGTACAATAGAGGCAATACCAGAGAGGATTGAGAAAGAGTAGAGCAAGTAATGAAGAACTGAGTATACAGAAATTGCTTCAAAATGCATTATGTAGTTTTGCCAGCTCTTTTACACACTTCATTCTTACTTCGGTGGCATCTCCCTTCATGATTGGTCATTAGGGGTAGAACATGGATGACAGGTGTGGGAGGCATAATCAACTGATGAGATTAGAAAGATTGAAGATTTTATACATGTGTATGTGCATTTGAACTTGGATGTCTAAGAATTGTAGGAATGTTAAAGAATGTGTCTGGAAGAATATTGTCATGTTAATTAATAGGAATGTGAGCAAATCTTCTTTTTTTTTTATAGCGAAAGAGAGGCATTTATTTACATTTTTGCAAGGGAAGGTACCTGCTGGTATTTGGTGGACAGGCACTGAGTAACTGTTCTTAAAAGTCCACTTTCCTCACACTGCCCCTGTATAGGAATGTTAAGTTGTCCCTTTCTTTAGGTTTCAAGACCAGATTCCTTTGGTTGGCTGTCATGGTCTAACCAGCTCTTTTCCTTCATTCCTGTACTTTTCAGAGAGTCTTCTCTCTTTCATGTTCGTTACCATTTCTGTTTTTTCTTTTTTTCTTTTCTTTTTTTCTTTTTAGCCAAGGATGCCTTTCAGCATTTTTAACCCTCTCAGAGCTTATCTTTTAATGGTTTGTCCCAGCCGCTATTGATCCCTCCATATTTGATATTTTAGGATGTGATAATGGTGTATCTTAACTTTTGGGCACTTGATTTTATTGTTTTAGATTTTTGACTGAGTATCCCATGGATATTTGGATCCCCAACATAACCTTTGAATACATGTTGTTTATACCCTTTCCAAAAAGGTCATCCTTTAAGGTTCATATGTCAAATATGAACAGATTTGAATCTTATGAGAAGGTTAGGCTGGAGATAGACAGGTAGATAGATAGATAGATAGATACACACGCACACACAGAAGTAATATCAAAATATATTACATTGTTTTGCCAGCTCATTTACCCACTTTATCCTTATTTTGGTGGTAGCTCTCTTTATAATTGGTCATGTTTGTTCCAATTCATGAAAGTCTATTGCTTACATTTGTGTGTATTATCTATGTGTGCCTGTGGTTTGGGTTCACAGGAACTAGAGATTATCTTACGGGACAGGTTTGGCTCATAGTTGGTTGTTTACTAAAAACTCTGAAGGCGTCTCACGCTCCCTATCCTGTCCTCTAGCTGCTTTGGTACTCGAGAACACCATCAGCACTGCTCTCTACTCTGTCGCCATCTTCCCTCCTCCTAAAAACTCTGTATTTTAGAAAAATTTATGATTTACAGAAAAGTTGAAAAGATACTACTGAAAGTTTCCTATATATACCTCACCTAGTTTTTCCATTATTAGTATCTTATACATTCTGTGGTGCATTTGTCAAAACTAAGAAGCCAATAATGATACAAAATGAACTCCAGACAGTATTCGGATTTTACCATCTTTTCCATTAACATCTTTTTGTTCTGAGTCCATTGTAACATATATGAGGCATTTAGTTGTCATATCTCCCCAGCCTCTTCTGGTCTCTACATTGTGTTATTATTATCCCTTAAATTTTTGATTGCCAGCATTTAAAAGTCAGGAAAACCCGCCTAATCCAAAATTGCAGTTTCTCTTGCAATCTAGACTGTTAACATCATTTTTTTGTCTTTCTATATTAGACAGTGTATTTAAAGTCCGTGTTTAGGTACATGTGGTTATGGAAAAGTGGTTGAGTAGCAGAATTTAATTTTATTGGACCACATAGCTCTTAGAGTCTTCTTGATTGTTGCAAGTCAAGATTTTAGTGCTCAAACTGAGCATAACTAGCTAGGCTGCAGCACCTCTGTGGAATTCTGTGTTAATAAATTGTTTCTAAGGTTGCTGCTATTTCTGGTTAAATGACATCCACTAATGTTGCTGCTGCTCAGTGGTACAGCTGTTTATATAAAAACTTGGATTTTTAAAAATTAATTTATTTTTGAACTTTAAAAATTTTTTTATTCATTATTTTTAGAGAGAAGGGCAGGGAGAGGGAGGAAGAAAGGTAGAGAAACATCAATGTATGGTTGCCTTTTACCTGCTTCCAGCTCGGGACCTGGCTAGAGACCTGGCTTGCAACCTGGGTATGTGCCCTGACTGGGAATGGAACCAGCAACCCTTGGGTTCGCAGGCCAGCGCCAATCCACCGAGCCACATCAGCCAGGGCTTGAAAGCTTGGATATTTGTAAAATATAAATTAAATTCATGGTAATCTTTCTTATGTGCAAACAATTAGATGTTGATTTCTTGGTGCAATGATTCATGATTCATCTAGTAGAAGCATGGTCTAGTATAATGAGTGGAAATTTTTGAAGGTTTTATTCTTACCTTGTGACTTGAACTTTGAAAAACTGTAAAGTATAAATAGTTGGATATTTGACTATTTGAATATTTTTTTAAAATATATATTTCCTTGAAAGAGCAGGGGAGTGAAGTGCTGAAAAATATACCATGAGGTTTAGGAGTAGATGGATACATTTTAAAATATCCTGTGGCCTGTATAATGTAAAGGCAGAGAACAGTTAATATCCCCTCTTCAGCATGTCATCGGAAACTTGGTTAAGAATAAAGGTCATTTTTTAAAAACAGCTTTTTAGCTTGGACAGTGGCTTGCTTGTATTGGAGGCATGCTGATTGTACATGCCTTGCAAAAGAATACACACTGATAATTTTTTAAAAGATATATCTATACATTTAAAAGATTTTATTTGTTATTTTTAGAGAGAGGGGAAGGGAAGGAGGAAGAAAAGGAGAGAAACATCAATGTATGATTGTCTTTCATGTGCCTCCAGCTGGGAAGTTGGCTGGAGACTTGGCTTGCAACTTAGGTATGTGCCCTGACTGGGAATCAAACCAACAGCACTAGGGTTCGCAGGTTGGCGCTCAGTCCACTGTGCCATGCCAGCCAGGGCTCATACTGATAATTTTTGACTGGTAATATTTAGTTTTCTATCTGTGTCTATCTTTTTATTATTCCAATACTTTCCTCAGGTGACTTCAGGAGCAAGTTATATTCCAGAAACTTAACAAACCCCAGAGCTGCCAAATCTGAGGGGAGCCAGGGATAGCAGCAGGAATAGAGAAAAAGAAAGATTTTTTTTGTTTTCTGGTGGTCATGTGGGAAAGCATAGTTTATTACTGCTGATCTGTTCTAAGTTAAAACACATAAAAATTGAATCAACATTTAAAACACAGTTTTGTTCCTGCCACAGTTGGAAACTATTCTTCTTTCTCCATTCTACCCTATGTTTTAAATCAAACACAATTTCATTGCGTAAAGCTGTTGATCTAGGGAGTAATCAGAATACTAAAGAACTATTAAGTCAGCTTTATGTTAAATCATATTGGATACATCATTACAGCTAACTGCTTACTTTGTCACTTGTACCGTGCTTTATGTACTCCATTTAGTCAAGGAAAATATTCTAAATATTTAATTACAATTAACAGATGGCTATACAGTGATCCAGAATGACTGGAGCAGATTCCTAAAAGCTTACTATCCTAAGAGTAACCCTTTTATTGAATTTGGGAAACTGTTTAGGACCCTGGGGAGAGACCATGACAGCAGGCTGGAAACTCTTGAGGTATTATGCAATTGATATTAAAAAACTAAAGTGTAAACAGCTCTTTATCAATGTGTACTAGCACAATATAAGCCTGCATGTAATCCCTTGAGCAGCCCCCTGGAAATCGTTAGTATTACCATTTATTGGTAAAGACAAGGCCAAGAAAAAGGTAAGTAACTAACTTGACTGGGCTCTACTGTTTCTTTTTCTTTGAAAACAGCCCTATAGCTTTGTAAAAGTCAAAATACAAAGGCTACACCATTGCCCATGCTTTAATAATATACAATGGATGATCTAAAGAATGTGTCTTTTCAAAATACTTCAGGAAAATCTTAAATTTTATAGTATTTCCCTCTGGTTGAGCACAAATAAATAAAATTGTATCACCAGCATAATTTTATAAACCAGGAGGATTTGACACCTTTGCCATGTGTAAAGTGGTTGGCTTTTCAGGAATCATTAAAGAAAGTTTTTAAATGGTTTCTTTTATCTTTGAGTATTGATGAAAAAGAAAGGGAGTTTTCAGGATCAAGCAAAAAGCTGATTCTAAAAGCTTTCTCCATGCCTCAGACCTCTCCTCTGAAAATTGATACTACATAGCCCTGGCTGGTAGCACAGTGGATAAGGTGCCGGCCTGCGAACCCACAGGTCACTGGTTTGATTCCCAGCCAGGGCATGTAATCAGATTGCAAGCCTAGTCTCTAGCCAGCTCCATAGCTGGAGGCAGGTGAGGAGCAACCATACATTGATGTCTGTCTCCCTCTCTGCCTCTCTCCCTTCCCCCCCTCTCTAAAAAGAATTTAAAACAAACAAACAACCTATATAGGATCAGAATCATAGGTATAGAGTTCATTTGGAGGGTTATCAGCTGAGAGGGAGAAGGGGAAGAAATGGGGAGAAGTGATGCAGGTATTAGGAAATAATTGGTGAGTACAAAATATACAGGGGGCAAGTTAAGAATAATATAGGAAAAGGTGAAATCAGGGAACTTATACACCTGACCCATGGGCATGAATTAGGGGGTTTGGATTGCAAGAGGGAAGGGGAGTCTTGGGTGAAGGGGAGCAAAGGGAAAAGAAATTGGGACAACTCTTAACAACATAATCAATAAAATACACTTTTAAAAGTGTACTACTTTTTTTTTTTTTTTCAGTAGTCACTGCCATTATCAGCCATTTTTTACAATTTCATGAGGTTGTCTTGGAAAACAATCAACAATGAAATCTAATTGCATAGCAATACATTATCCTAAACTTAAGATCCAGAAAGTACCATTGTTTTCTTCATTCAACATTTATAAAGTATTTATTATGTTCCTACCCAATTTCATACACTGTTATGCATGACTAGAACAAACCCAAGTCCTTGTCCCCACTGCCCTTCCATTCTCACCTTTGTTTTAGTTTAGTAAAGGTAAATAAATATATGTATCTGTGATCTCAACTTAGCACTTATTTTCTCCATAAAGTCTTCGATTTCTTACCAAGCCTCCCACAGTAAGGAAATTCAGGAACTTGGGTGGTTTGACAAAGGATTGCTGTATTACATAGATTTTGAAAGTAGATGATCAAGGCCCAGATTGGTTGTGACTTGGAGGAAATTGCCTAACCTTGTTCACTTAATGCCATGTGTAGTAAATAGTGTTTATGAGGTTGTTCGGGTATGAAAAATAGTTTTAAATTACTGTTTAAAACCTGATTTAGGGATTAATGAGCTCACAGTTGTTGGAGGCTTGTGAGAGCATCCTGGGGCTGTGTCCTGAACCTTGAGAATCTGCCTTGGCTGCAGTAGGTCTTCACTTTAAAATAGAAGAAGTCAGGAGTCTTCTAGTTTAAATATTGGAGTAGAAAGCAGGATGGATTAGCAAGAATAGCTTTATCAGATGTAACTAGGTAAGAAATATTAAGACTAGGAAAATACATTGTATGTGTTGTAATCTGCACTTCCATTCATTTAGTTCTATTAAAAATAATAGTTGTGCCTCAGAATTCATCCTGTGAGTTGCTGGTGCTGTATCCTTCACAAAAATGTGCCATTTAATACAGTGGTCCCCTCTTGTCTACATGCGGCTTCTTTTCAAGACCCCCAGTGGATGCCTGAAAATCACAGATAGTACTGACCCCTGTATAAGATTTCTGTCCAGAAACTATTCAGCTGTGTGTGTGTGTGTGTGTGTGTATGTGTGTGTATTTTAAATAGAGGCATTTTTGGAAAAAGATACAAGAAACATTGTACATAGGACAATGACCAATTATTGCCCTTCAAAGTAGGCAGGTACCTTAGGACTTCACACAGTTCTCCCAGTCACCATCAGCTCCCCATTGTATATTCCTGAATCTCATTGACTGCCTGAAATCTCTTCCCTTTCAAAGGTGATTTTAGTTTTGGGAAAAGCCAGAAGTTGCAAGGCACCAAATCTGGGCTGTGTGGGGGCTGAGTCTTCTGGGTGATTTGACATTTCACAGAAAAACTCTGCGGAGGTGTGATGCATGAATTGGCACGTTGTGATGAAGCGGCCAATCATCAGTTACCCATAGCCTCGGCCTTCTGAATCATCCAAATAGTTTCCACGAAAGAATGTTCAAGCTTAGTGCAGTATTTGATGTAGATTCATTGCCCTACTCACTCGTTTTGAATGCAACAGCCACACAGTACACATGCTCATGCAACATCTTCTACCATCCTCACTGACTAGTACAGTGAAGTCGTTATTGTTCACATGCGCATTCTAGTCCACTCCCCTTGAATGCCAGGTTACATTGATACTGTGCAAATCATTCTTATTATACTAACAATGGCTGGACTTTTTCCAGATAAACCTCATATACTGTTTTTTCCTATGTGTATGTACCTGTAATAAAATTTTAATTTATAAATTAGACACAGTAAGAGGTTAACAACAACAAAATAGAACAATTGCAACAATATACTGTAATAAAAGATAGGTGAAATGATTTCTCTCCCTTCAAGTATCTTATTTCTCTGTACTCATGCTTCTTGAAATGATGTCAGATAATACAATACCTGCTTGATGAGAAGTGAGGTACTCAGAACAATATGCAATTTAAAACATTTTTTTTTTTTCAATTTCCCATTCAATGTTAAGAGAGCCATGGTTGATGCAGGTAACTGAAACCACGGAAAGCGAAACTGCAGATAAGATGGAAGAGGGGTAGAGAGGGGCCTACTGTACTTAAAGGCAGCATTTGGCCACAAGCAAAAAGCATTGAATTTATCTACTGAAGGTAATCTTGGAACTTTAGCACAAATTTGGCGTAGTAGTTAAAAGTCTAGGCTTCTGAGTCAGACTTGAATTTGAGTACTGCCTTTGTAATTCTTATTTTCTATGACTTATACAAGTTTCTTAACCTCTAAGCCTCATTTCGATTTTGTTAAAAGGAGATAATCCACACTATTAATGTTGTGGGGTGAAATAACAGAATATAAATCAGAGAGTAGTAGATGCTAAGTATATAATAGATCTAATCTTATAGATGCTAAGTGGCTTGGTATCAGAGTGACTGAGCCTATAATTAGCCCCTATTCTTGGAGAGTTTAATTTTGCTCTTACAACTAAGATGAAACTTAATTTATACTAGAAGAACATTGGTTTGATTGCTGGATTTAGTGTTACATTTGAGCTCTGCTATGTTTGACCCTGAGTAGCCTTTTGAGCCCTAGCTTCCTTATCTGTAAAATTGAAATAGTATTAGAAATTTATAGAATCATGATGAGGGTAAAAGGTGTTAGTTATATTGTCTGACATCCAGCTGATACTTGGTACATTTTAATTTCTACCACTATGGTTTGCATTATCTTAGCAACATTTCAGCCCCTTGAAACAACATGCTAGCTAGTAGTTTTCCCAATTATTTCAGTTTCTCCTCACACAGACAATGACTTGCTTTTTCCTATCATGAAAGCAGAACCCATCCTAGCATGGGTGAATCACAGGTGCAGTGCTTCTGTCATAGTGCAAGGAATATGTCTTACAACATGAGAATAGGACATAGCATCTTTATTAATTTGGTAGGCCAAAATTGGTATCTTATTGCTTTGATTTATATTTATTTATTGGTAAAATGGAATAGTATATGTTTAATTATTTGTACTTTTTCCTTTTTTGAATTACCCATTCTTGTTCTTCAATCTTGGGCCTGGAGTTTGTGTTATCAATTTATGTGAGTCTCTCGTATAAGTAGCTCATTAGCATTCCATCTGATGTGTTTGATGCAAATATTTTTAATACTATGGACTATCTTATATGTTGAAAGTTGTTCTGAGGATAAGATACCAGGTATAAATATCTAACTTTTGCCTAATATGAGACACCATAGGATAGCATACACAGAAAATGCAAATGTATGTAAAGAAGTAAAGCAGAATTAGCTTTAACTCCAGTCCTGAACTCTAGTGACTGTTTAATGCTTCCCTGTGTTAGGCTTAGTAGCCTTAACCAAAACTGTCCCTCATTTCCTTTAATTAGGGAAAACAGTTGTGTGTTGGAAGGGAAAGAGTGCATCCCTTAAACTTGTTCCAAAGAACAACTGTTTTTCAGCTTGCCTTTTACTTTGAAATAAACACACACACTACCGTTTAAAAGAATACACACACACACACACACACACACACACAATTTTATTTGGTCAAAATTTATTATTTTTGATTTTTTAATGCTTATCCTAAAAAAAAAGAAAAAGAAAAACTACCATTTTTCCAGGTTAAAAAAAAAAAATTTGCCTGTTTTCTAAATTTAAGTCTTTTATAGTATTAACTAATTTATCTAAACTTTGTTTTCTAATACTTGGGACTTTTTCTGTTTAAAACTTCAATTAATCATTTGTATTTGTTAAATAATTTGTATCTTTAATGATTTATGACAGTTCCTTTATTGTGTAACTTTTGTGACCCTTTTTAAAACAATTTTTAAAAAAATTTCAGTGTGTTTGGGATTTTTTTTCTTATCCTCTTCAAACTGCTAGTTGATTGTTAGGTCTTATTGAAGCTCTCTACCTGATACTACAGAATCTACTAGAAGAATTTTCCAAGTTTACTCAGACATGAGAAAGAACCATATGGTGCACTTGCTTTAAAAAATACAGATACTGATTTAGTAAGTGTGAGGCTATAGAATCTATTTAACTAGTGCCCCATAGCAATCCTGATTAAATATATTTGGGGATCATTTCCAGAATTGTAAGTTATGAAAGACAGGCTTAAGGACATCTGACATTTTCTTTTAAAGTATGTGATTTTGCTTGAAAAAGACATCTTTCATTATTCCACATTTCTGAATTTCAAATGTTTAGACAAAGTTGATGGGCAGGTTAACTGTATTGTGAATATTGTGTGGTATTATCCCCCAACTCTTAAAGAAGTTCTGTATTTTAAAACATATTTCTTGCTCAGATATTTGCTGAAGATCAGAATTTGTTAATTGGTTTCATCCTGAATTTTATTAATGAAGCTCAGAGAAATAACTTACTCAATGTTACAAACCTAGAAGGTTATAGTGAGATAAATTGGCTGTTTCTCTATGTTAGGAATTTCAGGTGATGTTTGGGTAGGAGAGAGCATTTCTTTGGTATTTGTGAAATGAATTAAAAATAAATAAATTCAACTTAATGCTTATTTTTAATTTGATACCTAATTTTGAACTGATTATTTATGATATGTTGCTGTTGGGTGGTTTTCCTTACCTAAGAACTTTTAAGAGAAATGTTAAGATTTGCTTATACATGTATAAAATAGAAATATAGTAATTTCTCAGTGTTCTCTGGGGATTGTTTCCAGAACCCCTCAGATAATAAAATTGACAGATGTTCAAGTCTCATATAAATAAAATGGTATAGTATGTGCATATAATCTGTGCATACTCTTCCATATACTTTATTCATTTTTCCACATGAAAGTTTTTAGTTTATTAACCCTTACCTGAAAAATCTGCACAGTTATGGCAGATAAAATCACTGAGGAATCTTTACTCCTTCTTTTTGCCAGCACCAGCATGGGCCTTTGCATTCCCCCTGACTTTCTTCATTCTGTTCTTGCATTTATTTCACTATTTTCCTTAGGCATTTTTCTCCTCATATTGACCATGTTTTAGTTCTTTCCCCTTTATATTACCCAAGGACTCATAGGTCATCCCAAAACCAGTGTTCTGGCCACCCCAAAATGGATTTTGATTCCAAATACAAAGATGACATGTGGTGTGATCTTGTACATTTTGCTGGTTTTCACCAAATTTCTGTCTTAAGTACTAAAGCATACCTGTGAAGGATGTTGATGACTATTTCTTTCCTCTGAAGTAGTTGATTGGTCATGAACTTCCTGGTCTAGATAGTCACTGTGTTGTTTATGATGGCAACCAATCCTCAAGTAGCCAAGGAGGAAAAATGCCCTCCTGTAGACTTTAAATCATGTTTAGATAACTTGTAATACCTAATACAATGTAAATGCTATGCAAGTAGTTGTTCTACTCTATTGTTTAGGGAATAGTGACAAAGAAAAGTTCAGTACAAATACAGCCATCATACTTCTAATTGTTAATGTTGCTAACAGATCAACATAATTTGTTTGTTTGACTCTGTGGATGTGGAACCTAAAGATATGGAGGGCTGACTTTACAGTTTGTTATATTTCCTTTTAGTTTTGAAGTTTTACTTTTTTAAAAAATTTCAAACAGCCATTTAGTTCAACCTACATGCTGAGAATTAGTAGAAGTTACTGGACTGGCAAGTGTTTAGGTACTTTCTGGTTGACTAATGGCACTTAAAATTGCAACCATTAATCCAAACAACAGAAATCTAGCACTCTATCTGTGTTTATCAACTTGAAAGCCAGACCTTCCCCTCTGTGCCCTTCAGCATTCCAGAAATCACTGAAATTAGTACAGATTCCAGAAGTCATTTCAGTTATTACAAGATAGGGAATGAATAAGATACAGGGGAAGTACAATATATTATAAATCATCTAGCATGCTATTGAAGAGTAAGAGGATTTTTATAGTAAGGTTTGGCCCTGTTTAAAATAAATTTTGTTTATAAGCTCATTTTAATAGAACTACACTTTGCATTGTTCAAACAGCTGGCTTCCTTCAGCTCCTGCCTACCTTAAAATTTAAGAAGATGTAATTTAAGTTATTGGGCCTCACATACAGGCAGGTTGGCAAGCAGTACTTCATAGCACTGCCTTTTTTCCATTTTCTAATGAAAGCCATAGAGTGAGAAAGCAGCGAAGTTGGAAACACCTTTCTTTGAAATTTCTTGATGTAGAGAATTTTCTAATTTACTTTGAAGTTCTCATCAGGTTTGTGCTGTTTGAAAATCTGTGACCCAATGTGATAATGCTGCTGCTATAACTAAGGAAAGCTGGAAAAATTGACTTCATCTATACTTGTTTGTCCTTTTCTGATCCTGAGGTAGATTCTTTAAAGGGAATATTATAGCAAATTACCTTATTTTAGCATAGCAGCTAGAATAATTGATTTGAGAATCTAGGCTTAAAGAGGTTCTAAGTACATTTTAGAAATATTAGCAATAGAGAAGAAAGAATTATATGTGTTATTACCTGATTAACAGTTAAATTTTAAATAGTTTATTACATGTTAACTTTTCTTCCAACTTATTTTATTTTTTGATGGCTCTTAAAAGCATAAAATAATTCCCAATAATAAAGATTTTAAAGCCTTTATAAATGACACTTGTTTTTAAGAATAGCATTTGAACAATTAGAAGGATTTTTTTAAACATTGAACATTTGATGTTTAACCTAATTATTTGACAGTGTAGAAATTTTGCCTTTATCTTGTTGATTAAGTGCCTTATCTCATTTGTTTGAGAAAGTAGGGAATATTTTCTTAATAAAAATAAAAGGTACTGAGGCAAATCTTACAATGTTGCTCTTATGTGAGAGTAACACTATCTGAGGACCTTTCATTGGTGCATGCCATCTTGTCTTCCAAGAGCTTAACTTGATGGTTTTGTTTTTCCTGTATATTACATACTGAGATTAAAAATAGAAATTCTGGATGAAGTTAAAGTTTGCCAAGAGAAATCTTAAAAGCATTGGAGTCTATGAATGCTCATTAAGTAATACTTCCCTCTGGTAAAATTTTAACTATTTTAGTCCTTTTAAAAATTCAAATGCAAACCTATGTATTTTGAAGTTCAGTTTAACACCTAATTCTTAAAGTGTAATCATGTCTCAACATGCCATTGTATGTGCTATGCCTATTTATGCAACTATTTTTAGAAGTTTTTCGATGTAGGCAATATGAAAACTATTATGCAAATCTAAATTGTAGACTTTACCAGATTAAAAATAAAGGAAGGGCTTAGGTATGAAGGCCTAGTGATTATTGTTTTGGGGATTTTGCACATAATCTAAGATGATTGATGGCTGGTTCATATTTAAATCCTTATTTCTATTAAACTTACAAAGAGTCAATGAGGAGTTCATTTTTTTATTATTTTCTGAGGTAAATTTATTAGAATGGCATTATAAAAATTTTACTTTAAAGACTTAGAAAGATATTAATTTAAAATAATTTAATTATTGAGTAAGAATAAATAACAAAATTTGCTTATACAAATGTAGAAATTGGTATATTTAGAACTTTAGATATTAAATAGCCTCATCCTTTACTTGAACATGAGACAATTGCTATGGGTATTTTTTAAATTAATAAATTTTTAGAACAGTTTTAGGTTTATAGAATGATAATGTCATTAGAAAATGCATAAATTAGCAAAAATTAGCAAATTATTTATAATATTCTTTCAGTTTCATAAAGTGTGATCTGATTTTGTTAAGTGCATGCTGATACGACAGCCGTCACAATACAACCTAACAAAATTATTTCAAATAACATTAAAGACAACTAAGTACTACTAGCGCCATCATACAGAAAAAATTTAACAGTTTTTTAACCAACCCAATGACTTCTTTTCCCCCTTTATGCTGAATCCTAAACCCATACTTTTAGTTCAGAATTTTACTCAAGAACTGTCTGTTCAGTTGCATTCTACAGGATATCCATGTGGATATCCTATAACATGGTTTTTAGTTTATCTGTGACCCCCTGAGAGGCTGCTTGAAACTTTCCCCAAGACTCACAAGGTCAAAATTATTTTCATAATAGGAAAACTATTTGTTTTGTTCACTCTTATTCTCTCATCAGTATACAGGGTGCGTGCGATCAATTGGCAAAATTTTAGTAAAATAAACAACATACCACAAAAGTGTTATATTTTGAAATAAATTTATTCCTATATATAAATACATAAACGTAGTCATTTGTTTTTTAATTGTTCATAAAATTCTCCATTTGCTGCAATAATAGACTGGATTCAACTTTGAAATCTTGAACATACTTTTCAAATTATTTATCGAGTTGAGCCTAAAGAAATATTTCATTTTAGATCATCTTTTATTTTTTTCCATTTTACACTTTCAAAAATTAGGTTAAGTAGTAGTTTGTTTTTATAGAACCATGTCTTGGATGAATTGGTTTACTTTTAAAGTCATTGATTTCTACGTTTATCTTTACTAATTTTTTCTGCTTCCTTTGGTTTGTTTTAACTTTAGTTGGCTACATTATATTCAGTCTTGTTTGCTGAAAGTAATTAAGATTATTAATTTTAGCCATATCTTAAAATTTATTTTATATATATATTGTTTTTACAATTATTTTCTTGAAAACCCTGCAGTCTTGTTATTTAACTCAAAATTTAAAGCAATTTTACTTGCTAGTTTTGTTGTTTCTAGTGTGATTGGATTGTTATCAGGAATATTTATATTATTTCTACTTTTTGCCATTGATTGATGTTTCTTTAGAGGGAGGCTATACTTTTTATGACTTTTTCATGGATACTTGTCAAGAAGGTGTTATATTTGTTATTAGGGTATATTGTTTGCTTTTTTCAGTTTTTTTCTTTTGTCTCCGTTTGGTTTTACATGTTTTGAGACTAAGATTTGGTATGTAAAGGTTCTTAGCTGTTTGTCTTTTGAATTGGCTTCTTTAAGAAATACGAATATCCCTTATCTTTTATAATGCTTTTCTCCTTGAGTTTTTAAAATCTATTGCTTTGTTTAAATTTTGTTAGCATTTCTTGGTAGAATTTGTCTCTAGATCCCCCCTCCCCCCTCCAATTCTCCAGCATTGTTTTGTTGCAATAGCGATTTTTGCAAAGTACATTCCTTAAGTTTGATCTTTCTTTTTGTAACCCAGCTTAAGAGCTTTTATAAACAAATCAATTTAACCCATGCACATTCATTGTGATTACAGATATTTTGAGGCTTATGCTCAACGTTTCATTTTGTGTCACATTAACCACAATTTTGGAATAATTTTTATCGCATTTTCTGTATCTGTTGAATGGATCAAGTTTTCTTATTTTTATTTTTATCTTCTTCCAGTAATTTGGATATTTACTGATACAGTTAACCCAAGCTAACTACATTGCAAAATAGCCAGTATCATAGAATATTTATTTATATTTGTTACTCAGCAACTCCATGCTTGCCTTCTACCTCTGTGCCCTGTTAGCTTCTCCTTTACTCTTTGTACTACAAAGTTCAGATTATTAGTTTCATTTTATAATTAATAATTACATTATCTTAATGTTTTTTACTGATTTTAGTGGCGTTTTCAGGGTCCCGAAGCAAGTACCTATTTCAGCCTTATTTTCCTTGTGGCATTGTCATGATAAGAACAGCAGTTGTTTGACGTAGAAATGGGTGCTGGATGGCATGTAAATCCTGTTTTTGAATTCCTAGTCATTTTTGATGTAGTGTTAGTGTTCTCATAAATGTCTTCATGTAGGTCATCTTCTGATTCTTTGAATGTATTAAAGAGCATTTTTCTGTTGCTGTCTCACACAAATAGCATCTTCTTTGGGTATTAAACTGCTGTCACTATCATTTTCTTTTAATAAAGTGGCAGGCAAACCTATTTCTTTGTATTTTTAGGAGAAGGCAATTATACCACTTTTAAGGTATATTCAAGTGCCAGATACCATGCTGAGCTCAGTACTAAGCATGTAAATGCTAAGTTAAAGTTTTTGTTTTCCTTATAATTTTATAATTACATACACTTTTGGGTTTTTTGTTGTTGTTGTTGTTTTGGTTTGTTTTTTTCTTTTTGGTTTTAGAGACACATTAGAAATATCCAATGCCCTATTTTCCTTATGACAAAGGGACATACATTATTGCTATATTCTGGAATCATTAAATAATCTGGGAGACAAAATTTTCATGCATAAAGAAATAAGACCTAGAATGTACTTGGCCCAAATAAGAGGCTTTTCAGTTGCCTCTAAAAAGAATGGAAAGGATTCTGAGAAATAGAATGTAAACATTATTGATATTCCTTCTGAACTACAATTTGTGTTACATTATAAAAATCAAAGTTATAATTAAAAATTAAGAGACCAAAATCATATGTTAAAAATTATTAGTATTAGTGATACAATCTAAATCCAATTCAGAGAAAGGAAACACTAGTGGGGCTATACTATTAAATGAGAAGAGGCTCTTAGAATTGAGAATGTGTAGGTGACAATGGGTGACTGTTGGAAACAACACAGGTGACGCAACATTTTGTCACAGCATCATATTGCACTGTAGGCATTTGATAAACACTTTTTTTATTTGGGCCACAATAATAGCTTCCGTTTACTCAGTGTTTACATTATGCTGGGTACTAGCATTTACTAGACTACTGTATAAATGAAGAGAAAGACAGAGATAATCTAGCTAGTGAATGATAAATTGTTTTAATTTCAGGCCTGCAGCTCTTAAACCTTGAACAGTTAGTTTTCTCTGAGTGTCCTCACCGCTCATGTGGAGATGCTTCCCTTTATATGGCAATGACACCTGGGAAGATGTGTCAAAATCTCATGGAAATATTATAGGGCTACGGAAGTTTAAGGTGGTATTGTGCCACTCTTTTTTAAAATAGCCACTATTAATATAGCATTGTGTTTGGTGCTCTGTGAACATTTACCTGATTAACCTTAGGACATCTCTACATGGTGTTACCCCATTTCACAGAGGAGACTACAGGCTCAGTCAGATTTATGCAACTTACCCAAAGACACAAAGTTTACGAAAGGCAGACCTGGCTGGAAACCTAGGTCCACCTGGTACCACAAGTTCCTATAGCCCTGCCATCTCTCTGTAGTTTTAGAGAATGGGTATATCTTAACTAATTTAAGGTATTTCTACCAGTTATTTTCACTTATTTACTTTCTTCTAGGAGTTTAAAACTTCACTATCTGTAGTTTCCGTTTGTTCATACAGTAGACAAGTGGCTGTCTCAGATTTATTTCATCAATTTTGGCTAGTTTCATAGATCTCATTGTGTTATCTTTTTACTTCTCTGTTCTCAGTTTATTTGATTCAGATTTTACATTTTAACAACAAAACACTGTTAACATTGCCTTTTTGTAGGGAAACTGACAGGTGGTTTTTTACCCTTGTTTTTCTCTTTCAAAGCTGAAAAGTAGAGACCAAATACCTTTAAAATGAGGCAAATTAAGAACAATCACCAGGGAATTAAAGATTGAGATTACCAAAATTTGATTTGCTACATTTGTTCTTTAGTTATTGTGAGTTCCATAGTTGTACGATCCGTGCCTGTTCTCTAATCAGGGAATAGTATGGGATAGTGATGATGAACAGGGTTTGTCACACAGGCTCAGGAGTGTGGTGGTCTCCATGACCTCACTGGATAGGGAATTAGCAGAAGGCAAATGGATTCTTGGCAATCATCTCTCCTAGGAAATCTGGAGCCTTTTGAATGAGGGTGTCCCTGCACACTTTATGTTCCTTTAGGATTGCTTTTCTTAGTGCCTTAGGATTTCTTTAGGATTGTTTTCCTTAGTGCCTTTTTATTTAGATAGCTAACCACAGAGGTACACTTTACTGGCTAATCTTTTCCACCCCTTTTCTTTTGTTGGGATCAGTGCCAGAACAGATAAAGCCCAGTGTAAGCCAGCCTCAGCCTGCCAACTCTAATAACGGCACTTCCACAGCAACCAGCATTAATAATAATGCCAAGCGAGCCACAGCCAACAGTCAGCAACAACCGCAGCCGCCACAGCCGCAGCCACAGCAGCCGCAGCCACAGCAGCCACAGCCACAGCCACAGCCACCACAGGCCTTGCCTCGGTATCCTCGTGAAGTACCACCACGATTTCGTCACCAGGAACATAAACAGCTTCTAAAGAGGGGTCAGCATTTTCCTGTCATAGCAGCAAACCTGGGATCTGCTGTTAAAGTGTTAAGCAGCCAGTCAGAAAGCAGTGCTTTAACAAATCAACAGCCACAAAATAACGGAGAGGTGCAGAACAGCAAAAACCAGTCAGGTGAGAGAAGGCATTTCTTACAAGACTTCAGCTGTCATCACTAGCGGTATAGCAGATTTATAAATCCATGGCTTTGGGGTGATGTATTTGTATTCATTAGTATCTGGATTGCAAAATAAGAATCTGTACAGGGAGTTATTGAATAAGTAGTCTTGAAGGCCACTGCTTATCCTACATTTATATTTATTTATTTGAAAAATATTTATTATTTTTAGAGAAAGAGGGGAAGAAAGGGAGAGAAACATCAATGTATGGTTGCCTTTCACCTGCCTCCAGCTACCGACTTGGCTGGAGACCTGGCTTGCAACTCAGTTATGTGTCCTGACGAGGAATCAAACCTGTGACCTTTGGGTTCGCAGGCCATCACCTATCCACTGCGCCACCAGCCAGGGCCCATCCTACATTTAAAATGATCATTTTAATTACTCTCCCTCCAGGTTCTACCTATTTTAATAATCAGCTTATAGCTGAAAATGATTATAAGGCTATAGCTAAAATGTAACAATTTTTTTCGGTGTAAACTGTTCTTGTCTTCTCCACTTTTCAGTAGAGGAAACTGATGTGAGAAAACATGAAATAACCTGCACAGATCATTCAGTTACTGTATGCCATGAAAAGGCTACCACTCCTAAAAATTATATTCAGACAGCACGTGCATTCATTTGTTGCCTCAGAATGGCTTTTTTCACCTCAGTAATGACTGTGAGGCAGAAAGTACACATAGAATGTGATTACAATTTTCTTGAAGCTCAGTGTGTTTTGACATGTTCTGATAGGCTCTGATGGTGGTTGGTTTGTCCATTATTTTATCAAAGTATTAGGTTGGCCAAAATGTCCATTATATTTTTTTCCGTAAAGTAAAAGACACATTTTCACCAATAACTATTGATTTGCATATTTTGTGTATGTCCACTATCTTCCGCTGTTGGCTTCTCTAGTGGGTAGAGGCCAGAGGTGCTACCAAACATCTTCCAGTGCGTAAGACAGCCCCACAGCAAAGAATTATTTTGCCAGAATGTCAGTATTACCCAGAAACTTGGCAAACCACTTTTGACACATTCTGTTGGCACTTCCTTGAAACACTGCAGAAACCTTTTTTTGTGTTTCAGTTGTGTTTTTACCTTTCTTGAAATAAGAAAGCATAATATACCGGAAATGTTACCCCATCTTCAGAATTTAAATGGCCGCACAAAAATTCACCAATTTTGACAAGTATTCTTAAGTGTACGCCGAAAAGACGGCTGTCACAAAAACAATCTTAATGAAATTCTTTTGCGTGAAATTAAAGACAACTGAGCACTATTAGAGCCATCATATGGAAAAAACATAATGGACAATTTGGCCAACCCAGTATTTTGAAGCTTTTATCACAAGCCTTATAGAGAATTGAAGAGAATCAAGGTTCCCACACATGAAAACACTAGTAGTGGTAATGAATAAAGTCTCTGGAGCCAAATAGACCTGGTTTTTAAATCTAGCTCCACGTGTCTGAGTCTCACCCAAGCAGCGCTTTCTAACTGTCCCAGGTAGAGTTATTCACTTTCTACCTTCTGTGCTCTCTGTATAAATCAGGAGCTACTCTATACATAGGTTGGTATTTCATAGCTAGTAAGTAGAAGAGGCTTGACTTGCTGGCGTCTCCAGAACTCTGGTCATAACAACCCTGCTATGCTTTAGCAGCATCCTAAATGGAATAGGTAAGGAAGAAGAGGACAGAAGTGTGAATTTTCTAGCATAGGTAATTAGAGCAGCACATTATTATTGGAACGGATAAATACTTGAATTATCCTGATTTAATATTCCCTCCCCTCTAGGCACTTACTACCAAGTGAGTTTGGTCAAATCACACAAATCACCTGAGCCTCTTTCTTAACCTGTAAAGTGTGGATAGTAGTACCCAATCTGTAAGGTAGCTTTGAGGATTAAATTATGTGACATATTAAATAGTTTAGTGCTAAACATTTTGGCACTGAATGATTTCCCAAAAGTTGTGCAGAGGACCAGACCTCCATTTTTCAGGAAGAAGAGTCTGCTTTAGATATAATCCATCTAATGCCAAACAATAATGTGGTTTGAAGTTCATCTGGAAAGTTAGATTGGAAGCAGATGTATTGAGTACTGCATAATAAAAAATGCAGTTAAAACCTTAGGAGAGGTTATTATACAACAGATGTTTGAGTTCCTAGTGCAAGCTAAGTGGTGGAAGTATGGTAACTAAATAAGGAAGTGGGTGGTAAATTTAGAAATGATATATGTTGAATATGCTTCTAAGTTTGGGAAATGAAAGATCAATGCCATTTTTGAAATGGAAACAACAGAAGTGGAAGAGTCTTGTTTCTCAAAAATGAATATGGGTCAAAAAACTCATAAGTCTTACAGGTATGATTCCGATGACAAGAAGGCCTAAGATGTGGGATGAAGAAATAGTCTTCAAAAAAAGTCTGAGAAGGGAAAAATATCCCACCTGTTCCAAAAGGAGTTTACAAGGGTGAACAGCACTGATGTAGAGAGTAAGATGGAAGTCAGAAGAATGCAGCTGTGTGAGATCTGTAGTTAAGTCCCCAAACAACTAGAGTGTAGATGCTGAAGGAAACCATTCTGCAAAAGAACAACTTTTGCCTTTTTTAAAACATTTATGAATTTCCACCTACCAGCCTATGCCACATTTATATTAAAATTTCTTTGTAGGTGCTATTAGGAATGATAATAGAAACTTGAGCCACCTGAGTGACTGCAAGGTGCCTGTGGATCAGGAAAAACTTCTTAAACATTTATCTATTTCCCAGTTCCTGAAAGGTTAATATAACAATATGGTGACTAACCCTTATGGTGTGCTTACTGTATTACTGCATTTAATCCTCATTTTGCAGATTAGAGAAATTGTCTTCATTTCACAGATTAGAGATTATCCTGGTGGTCAGTGAGGGGCAGGGTTGTGGATAGCGTCAACAGCACAAACAGCACAAACCATAGTCCAGAAACTTGGAATTCTGTGTTATAAACTACTTGCATTTCAAAATTGTGGCAGTGGATCTGTTTCTTTCTTTGTTTTTTTTCCTGTGTGTCTTCTTTTTTTGGGTCTACATTTGGGTTTTTGATTCCCGAAGAGAGTTGATATTTGAATTAATATATACAACACTTAGAAATGTATTTAAAATTTTTGGGATGATAAGGAATACTGGAAGTGTCTCCCTTTTCCTCATTTATTTAGTGCAGTCAGGGAGTAGGATTAGCACCTACATAAGATTGAGTACTTTATAAATCAGAGGTTGCAAACTAAAATGCCTTCATGGACCAGCAACTAAGTGGAGTAAAACATGAAAAGGGGTGATGGGAACAGGGGTGACTATATTGATTTTGTACCCTGTCTAAAATACCTTTATATTCTCCTGTTAAGTTATTTTAGAACCCTGTGCTAATCAAATTAGACATCTCTGTAGGCTGAACTCAAACACTTAGTGATGGTTTCAGTCAGTGCTCCAAGTCTTCTTACAGTTGAGTCTTTAGATCCATAAGGCATTGGGCCCTGCTGCTGCACAGATGATACTGGAATTTCAGGGATACTGATACTTAACAGGACTAGCAACAGTGTTGTTCTTATGGGCAGAAGGGTTCTAACCCACACTTTATCATCCAATTTACATGATAAATACAGAGGCATTAAAGGAATAGGACAACAAACCCCCACCTATATGCCCTCCAACCCAAATCCACCAGTTGTTAATACCCTTCTTGTTTCACATGCCCGGCCACACACTGCCCTTCTCCCATCATATTGGATTGGCCAAAAGGTCTTTTCTTTTCTTTCTTTCTTCTTTTTAAGATTTTATTCATTATTTTCAGAGAGAAGGTCAGGGAAGGAGGAAGAAAGGAAGAGAAGCATCAATGTATGGTTGCCTTTCACTTGCTCCAGCTACGGACCTGGCTGGAGACCTGGCTTGCAACCTGGTTATGTGCCCTGCCCGGGGAATCGAACCAGCAACTTTTGGGCTCTCAGGCTGGTGCCAATCCACTGAGCCACACCTGCCAGTGCTTATTATGTTTTTTCCATACCATAGCTCTTGTAGTGCTTAGTTGTACTTAACTTCTTGAAACAATTTTGTTAGATTGTATTATGACAATACCCAACATTTTCAGCGTAACAGATTTACTGGATAAAAGTCCGAATGATTTTGCCTGTAAGACATGTTTTTCATTTTCACCAGTAACCTTTATTGATTTGGATAGTTTATTATGTTGGCTATCTCCCACGTGGTATAACATTGATTGTTCTCAATGTCTTGACTTATGGCTATCAACTTTAACTGACCTACCTGACTATGCAGCATTGTCCAGCAAGAAATCTCCCCAATGAAACTTCATAAACCACTTTTGACATGTTCAGTCAGACACAGCACCTTCTGCATACACCATGCAAATCTTTGGCATTTCAGCTGTGTTTTTTACCTTTCTTGAAATAAGAATGCATAATATGTCAAAAATGTATATTACTTCTAACTTTAGTATAAAAATGGCTTCATAAAAACTCACCAATTTTGATTTTTAAAATTTTTTTAAAGATTTTTAAAAAATTATTATTTTTAGAGAGAGGGGAGGGGAGAGAAGTAGAGAGGGGAGGGGACAGAAGCAGAGAGGGAGAGAGACATCAATGTATGGTTGCCTTTCACCTGCCTCCAGCTTTGGACCTAGCTGGAGACCTGGCATGCAACCTGGTTATGTGCGCTGGCTGGGGAATTTAACCAGTGACCTTTGGGTTCACAGGCCGTGGTGCCTTATCCACTGTGGCACCAGCCAGGGCTCTGATTTTTTTTTTTTTTTAAATGCATGCTGATATGACAGCTATCACAATATAATCCAACAAAATTGTTTTAAGTGAAGTTAAAAACAACTAAGATCTACTAGAGTCATCTTAGGGGAAAAAGGCAAGCAGACTGTTTGATCAACCCATTACATTTGCACATGTGCACAAAACATTTATTTTTCTTCACCTTTATTACTTCCACAGGTCATTTTAAGAATAAGGACAGTCTCTAGTACAACCATGATGCTGTGATCAACCCTAAACAAAAGGGGGACATATTCAGCAATACCCTCTAATATGTAGTTTGTGCTCATATTTCCACTGATTGTTCCAAGAATGTCTTATTCTTTGGTATGGTGTCACCTATCTAAAATATAATTCATATAAAACATTATGTATTGCTTAGGGGTGAATTAAAATACAGCATTTTGAGAAGTTACCACTTGGTTACCCAATGGGGAAGGAAGGAGATCTAATCAGAAGGGTTACACTATAGAGTTTTATACTAATTATGATTAGTAGTATAGTATATTTCTTGAGGTGAGTGGTGTGTGGGTATTTTTATATTACTCTTTATATCCTTTACTGCTTTTGAACTTTTTTAAAAAGAAGCTCAGACATTTGAGCTATAATTCTAAAATGCCAAGAATTGGGACTATTTTGATAAAAACATGTTAACATTAAAATTTCTACTGATATTTAAAGATGAAAATATTCTCCATCCACTGTATTCACTGTTTTTTCAGTGTGGTATACATCCTTGCTGTTCTGTAACTTCTACTAGCTCTCAACTTGTACCTTCCCTTTACTCTGTAAATATACTCAAGTCTCCATCATCCTTTAAAGTAAATTCCTTTAAACCCCCATTCTCTTGAGGCTGTTACAGAGTTTCTGTCCTCTACTTTGTCTCTTGAGGTTTTAAAGTCGTCTATACTTACTATTTAAGTCCTCTGTAATCTAGATCCTCCTCACGTAACTAACATAGCTCTTATTAGGTCACTGGTCTTGTGAATGTAAAGTACAGACTTAGTTTTATTTTTAAATAAGCTAAAGAAAAAAATACTTTTCTGTTTTTATTTTAATAGATATCTGTGTATTTTATTGTTGATCACTTTCTTCTTAAAGCTCTTTCCTTTTTTCTTTGACTAGTTTTCAGATTTTATTTCCCCCCATGGCTTTGTTTCAAATCGCTCCTTATTTTTAGGTTCATATGTTCTGGTCTAGATGTCTTCAGATGATTTTGGGCCCCTCATACTCAACATGTCCAAAATTGAACTCATTATCTTTCCAAATGCCAGTTTCTCCTGGATTCCTTTGCTTGAAAGCTTGGCACCGCCATTTATCCATTCACCCATCTAAAAATCTTTAAATCACACTTGACTCACCTTTTTTCTTCTTAGTGTCT
Organism: Noctilio leporinus; assembly: GCA_004026585.1. Taxonomy (NCBI): domain Eukaryota; kingdom Metazoa; phylum Chordata; class Mammalia; order Chiroptera; family Noctilionidae; genus Noctilio; species Noctilio leporinus. Next base: position 95,406 of record PVIW01001929.1, read on the forward strand.
CAGGCTGCTGGTTTACCATACCATGCTGATTTTAACTCTAAATATTTTTGAGGTTTTCTTTTTCATCTGCACTGCTGCCACCATCACCTGACTTGGCTGAGGCACTCACCATCTGGTCCAAAGCAACAGCCCCAGAATGTCTTGTAGCTGTTTCCCACTACCCTCATCCCAGCTCTCAAACCAGAAATCCATTATGGTCCATGTGTTACATCTGGTTGTGCTATTGCCATTGTCTTCTTTAATCTAAAACAGAGGTTGGCCTGCAGCTTGTTGGTCATTACTCCCATTCCTATGCATGCTGTCTATGGCTGTTTTTGTGTTACAGTGACAGAGTATCCATCGGCAGAGTAGTTGCCACTAAGACCACCTTATTAGCAAAACATAAAATATTTACGAATTGGACTTGTACAGAAGTTTGCCAACCCCTGAACTAGAGGCTAGAATAACTGAAAGAAACATTTTGTACTTTCTCACTTAAGTGATATTTGAGATTAATGAGAAAAATTATGAATTCTCCTGGATTTAAGTTCTTCCTGAATAAATGACTTTACTTACAACCACTCATGCTATTTGATCTTTCTGAGCAGGTGCTATGTAATGAATGCCCTGTTACATCCTTTCTGAGGTGTGGTGCTTGAGCTGCTCCTGTTCTCCTAAGGTAGCTGTGTATGTAAGCAGGATGCTGTTGACATTTTGGACTTTAGATGTTCCTCAGTGATATGCAGTCATCCAGACTTAGTTGCCTCAGCAGTGAGTGCAGTGTATAAAAATTTGTATTTTGCATACACTCAGTAAAACTCAACTGTCCCCCTTACAGTCTTACTGTTTCATACTATTTCCTGTAAAAGCTTAATGATCATTTTCTACTTAATCATGTTTCCATATGTTTATGTAAAAAAGATTATTTGTGATAATGGGTTTTGGTTTCCCTATCTATAAAAGAAGTAGATAATTTGTCTTCTTTCAGTTCTGACTGTGAAATGTTGTAGTCGTCCTTGCTGAGGAGTCTCATTCTTTTTACAGCTTCCATTAGACTAGCATGTATGTGTGCGCGTGCGCACACACACACACACACACACACACACCCCTCTTAGATTTTTCTACCTAAGCTACAACATTTTTCATAACTAAAAAGGTCCTTGTGATCCACCCTTGGTAAGTGCGATTTTTTAAATAATCTTTTTGCCCTGACCAGTGTGGCTTAGTTGGTTGGGCATCACTCTGCAAACTGAAGAGTCATTGGTGCGATTTCCATTCAGGGCATGAGCCTGGGTTGCAGGCCAGGCCCCTGGTTGGGGGTATGTGACAGACAAATGATCAGTGTTTTTCTCACCCAGCCATGTTTGTCTCCCTTTCTACCCCCATTCCCTTTTCTCTAAAAATAAATTAATAAAATTTTAAAAGATAGCCTTTTAATTTAGGGTTTGTTTTTTTTTTTTTGGTAGTATCAAGTTAAGTACCAGATTAAAAGTAGAATTTTGCCCTGGCTGGTATGGCTTAGTGGATTGAGCACCGGCCTGCAAACCCAAGGGTTGCTAGTTCAATTCCCAGTCAGGGCACATGCCTGGATTGCAAGCCAGGTCTCTAGCCAGCTCCCCAGCTGGAGACACACAAAAGGCAGCCATACATTGATGTTTCTCTTCCTTTCTTCCTCTCTCCCTTCCCTTCTCTGGAAAAATAAGGAATAAAATATTTTTTAATGGAATTTTATCGAATACTGTTGACATCTTTCCTTATTTTTCTAAAATACATAGTAATATATTGCAGAAGACAAATTTAGATCACCATCTCCAAATAAGGTCAGGATTCTGAGATAAATTTTCACTAATAGTAAAGGTGATAGAGTTAGTTTACAAAATGTGTATTATGCTGAATGTGTGCATTTATGCATGCATGCGTGTGCTGACATAGTTTTTTTTTTTACAGTCAAGTCTGTTTCATTTTGTAATGGTTTAAACTTTTATGTATAAAAAGTTCTCATTCACTGATAAAATCTCACGTTTTCATTTTTTAACAGTTGGAATTATTTAGGGAATTGTCTCATTTACATTTTTATTTATTTATTTTTAGAGGGGGAAGGGAGGATAGAGAAGCATCAATATGATAGAGAAATATCGATCAGTTCACCTCTCCTACACTCCCTGACCAGGAACCAAACCTGCAACCCAGGCACGTGCCCTGATCAACAATTGAGCAAGTGGCCTGTTGCTTTGCAGAATGGTGCCCAACCAACAGAGCCACACTGGTCAGGGCAAAATTGTCTCATTAAAAATATATATATATATATTTATTGCCCTGGCTGGTGGCACAATGGATAAGGTGCAGGCCTGTGAACCCAAAGGTCGCAGGTTCAATTAATTCCCCAGCCAGGGCACATAACCAGATTGCAAACCAGGTCTCCAGTCAGGTCTGTGGCTGGAGGCAGGTGAAACGCAACCATTCATTGATGTCTCTCTCCCTCTCTGCCTCTCTTCCTTCCCCTCTTTCTAAAAATAGTGAAATAAAAATCTTTAAAAAAAAAAAAAGAAAAAGAATTGGATGGCATGCAACTGCAGATTAAGAATAAAATTCCTAGCCCTGGCTGGTGAAAAAGAAAAAAAAAAAAAAAAAAGAATATATATATATATATATATATATATATTTAAAGTATTTTATGCTTTTTTTCTTCTACTCATTTAAAATGCCAGTCTTTGACATACACTTGTGTCTATTTCTGGATTACTTTTTCTGTTCAATTGAAGTGCTTATATATTCTGATAATACATTGCTCTTGTACTGAATGATAATGCAGTTCTCTCTCCCCCTTTACACACTGTCATTCCCCTTTTTGAGATTTAAAATTTTTTCATTTATATAAATTTTATTTATTATCTTTTAATTTTTTAAAGATTTTATTTCATTATTTTTAGAAAGAGGGGAAGGGAGAGAGGGAGAGAGACATCAATGTATGGTTGCGTTTCACCTGCCTCCAGCCACAGACCTGACTGGAGACCTGGTTTGCAATCTGGTTATGTGCCCTGGCTGGGGAATCGAACCTGCGACCTTTGGGCCTTAACCACAGTGCTACCAGCCAGGTATATAAATTTTTAAATCACTTTAATCAAATTAGAGACTCTTGTTAGCAATTTCTTACAATTGAATTAAACTTCGAACATTGTCACAGCTTCCTGTTCAGAAAATTTTCATACTTAATCAAGTTGTCTTCTATGGCCTGCAATAAAATTTAATCATATATGACTTTAAGGGTTTGTAGCTTTGTCCCAAGTTGCTTTACAGTTTTTTTGTGGCTACTACAATGAGGATCTTTTTTCCATCACACTTTCTTGTTGATTGTTCCTATAGTATTGAAAACTTTTGCTTTTTGCATGTTAACCTTTTCTATTTCTTTTCTGCTATCCTTTTGTCATTTAGGGGTCGTATTTCATTGATTAGTACTTCCAGCACAAGGTTGTTGATGACAAATATCCCATCTTTTTCCTGTTACAGGAATACTTCTGATATATCACTGTTACATTCCAGGTCCTTCCTTTTATTTTCAACTTAGGTAATTTTGTCTCACATTCCTGATCTTAAATTCTTATTCCTGCTTTGTGGAGGTTGCAGCATGTGTACACACATGAACAGGAAAATAATGGTAGCAGAAATACTTTTGCTATAGTCCATAAAAAGATGATGGTGGTGGCTTCATTGTTTTAAATATGGAGAAAAGTGGATGGATTTAGGACTTGTAGTGTTTGGATTTTGTGTGTGTGTGCACAGGAAGGAATCAAGGATAACTCTTAAGTTTTAGGAAGCTTACTGAGATAAGGAAAATTAATAAATAAGTAGGATTATATTTTTCCCTTTGGCAGGAGGTACTTGTGGGTGTATACCTATGGCACACAGACCATGGTGCTGAGTGGTGTTGCTGGTGGTGTAGGTGCTGGCATATTGTTTTTACCCAGTAATATTGGCAAGTTTTTTGATATTATTTTATTTCTTCGTGGTCACTGAAAGATGGCAAACTTGATGTCAGCCTTAAAAAATGAGTCTTAAACAGGGATTGAAAAGTAGTCACTTACTGAACTTTAAAATACTTATATTTGAATTATATATATAATATAATATATATATTTGAGATATATATATATTTGAATTATATATTATATATATATATGTATATATATATAGAGAGAGAGTAGGTTCATTAGGTTTGGGGTATGATTTGAGTGTGTGCATTATTTAAAAGCACTGCATATGATTCTGATTATCCCTCCAAAAAGAATGACAATATAGGGCCCTGGCTGGTAGCACAGTGGGTAAGGTGCCAGCCTGCAAACCCAAAGGTGGCTGGTTTGATTCCCCAGCCAGGGCACATAAACAGGTTGCAAGCCAGGTCTCCAGTCAGATCTGTGGCTGGAGGCAGGTGAAAGGCAACCATACATTGATGTCTCTCTCCCTCTCTGCCTCTCTCCCTTCCCCTCTTTCTAAAAATAATGAAATAAAATCTTTAAAAAAAAAAAAAGAATGGCAATATAAGCAACCCCTAAGGACAGTCTAAATGCAACCATCTTCTGTAGCTTAATACCCATGAGGAATTTCTAACTATACCAGATCTTTAAACTTAATCAGAAGTATGCTGCCTGCCTTGCCTGCTGTAAAATAACAGGATGATAATACATAGCAGTAAGTTTAATATTGTAAGATGATACAACTGGACATCAATGTATGGTTGCCTTTCACCTGCCTCCAGCCTCAGACCTTGCTGGAGACCTGGCTTGCAAACTGGTTATGTTGCCCTGGCTGGGAAATCAAACCAGCAACCTTTGGGTTTGCAGGCTGGGTCCTTATCGACTGTGCCACCAGTCAGGGTTTAAAATTATCCTTATTTGGATGCTAATGATATGGAAATATAATAGCAAATACTTTGTAAACTTGTCTGCAGTATTTCAGGCTGTATATGAACACTAATGAATGGAAACATAATGGAAAAGACTAATTTTTATAAACTTACCGTAGTACCCAAAACAGATGTGAAAAGGCTGTTCTAAGAAAGAAGAGCTAGAAAAGAATTCCTAACATACAGGGGTGGACAAAAATAGGTTTTACAGTTGTGAGTATGTGAAGCACAGAATTTATTTTTGTATTATTATTTGTTAATTATTTATTTGTATTACAACTGTAAGTCTACTTTTGCTCTTCCTGTATTTTTAAAAGTTTGGCCTGTTCACTTGTCCTTACCCATCTCCATCTTGGCCCCTTCTTTCCATGTTAGGTCTCTAAACCTGTGTTGCTTCATACATTCTAATACATTACTGTCATCTCTTCCTTCCTGACTCCAACATTCTTTTACTTGCTGATAAGTTAGCAGTTCATTCATTCAGCAGATACTTATTGAGGAAGTCTTAGGTTCCAGGTATTGCTGTATGCATTCAAAATAGTGTTGATGAACAAAGTACAGAACTCCCTCCCTGTGTGGAACTGATTATTGGATATAGAAAATGGCTGGGATGTAGCCAATGCCCTTGTAATCATACTGCCAAGTATTATATCTTGTTGACATTGAGCAGCCACATACATTTATCATATAGTCACCAGTTTTGCAAACATTTCATAAGATTTTGTGCTTTTTTATTTTAGATACAAACCATAATACTACTTCCGGATCTCATTATGAAAATTCGCAGCAGGAACCTGTGTCTTCTACGAGTGACTCAAGCACAAACTGTCAGGATGCTGTTGTAAACGACTCCGCTGAAAAAGAAGCATGGCCCTTGGTTCCTGGCAGTGATCCAGAGCTGGCTTCAGAATGTGTGGATGCTGATTCCGCCTCCATTTCTGAATCAGAAAGAAACATCACTATCATGGCTTCAGGGAGCACAGGTGGTGAAAAAGATGGCCTTCGAAACAGCATTGGACTTGGCTCCCAAAACAAATTTGTGGTTGGTGGTGGCAACAGCAATAGTGTGGGCCGTGGAAGTAGTACTGGGCCCTGGGGCTTCTCCCATGGAGTTGTAACAAGCACATGTCAGGTCTCTGTGGATGCTCCTGAAAGCAAGTCAGAAAGTAGCAACAATAGGATGAATGCTTGGGGCACTGTAAGCTCTTCATCAAATGGAGGGATAAATCCAAGCACTTTGACTTCAGTTAGCAACCATGGTGCCTGGCCAGTATTAGAGAACAGTGGACTTGCCCTAAAAGGGCCTGTAGGGAGTGGTAGTTCTAGCATCAATATTCAGTGCAGTACCATTGGCCAGATATCTAACAATCAGAGTATTAACTCTAAAGTTGGTGGTTCTTCTACCCATGGTACCTGGGGAAGTCTTCAGGAAACTTGTGAATCTGAAGTAAGTGGTACACAGAAGATTTCGTTCAGTGGTCAACCTCAGAATATCACCACTGAAATGACTGGACCAAATAACACTACTAACTGTATGACCTCTAGTTTACCAAACTCCGGTTCAGTACAGAATAATGAACTGCCTAGTAACACGGGAGCCTGGCGTGTGAGCACAATGAATCATCCTCAGATACAGGCTCCATCGGTTATGAATGGCACTTCCCTTTCTCACCTTAGCAATGGAGAGTCAAAAAGCGCTGGCTCTTATGGTACTACATGGGGTGCCTATGGTTCTAACTATGCTGGAGACAAATGTTCAAGCCCTAATGGCCAAGCTAATGGTGACACTGTGAATGCAACTCTAATGCAGCCTGGCATAAATGGGCCTGTGGGCACTAACTTCCAAGTTAACACAAATAAAGGAGGAGGTGTGTGGGAGTCTGGGGCCACGAATTCCCAGAGTCCATCCTGGGGAAATGGAAGTGGTACAAACTCTGGAGGGAGTCGAAGAGGCTGGGGAACTCCTGCACAAAACACTGGCACTAATGTACCCAGTGTGGAGTGGAACAAACTGCCTGGCAATCAGCATTCCAGTGACAGTGCAAATGGCAATGGTAAGAAGTTTACAAATGGATGGAATTCTACTGAGGAAGAGGATCAGGGTTCTGCCACATCTCAGACAAATGAGCAAAACAGTGTGTGGGCCAAAACAGGAGGTACAGTGGATAGTGAAGGTAGTACAGAAAGCACTGGACGCCTCGAGGAAAAAGTTACTGGGGAGACTCAGAGTAGAGATAGAAGAAAAATTGATCAGCACACCTTACTCCAAAGCATTGTTAGCAGAACTGACTTAGATCCACGTGTTCTATCCAACTCTGGTTGGGGACAGACTCCTATTAAGCAGAATACTGCCTGGGATACCGAGATGTCACCCAGAGGGGAAAGAAAGACTGACAATGGGACAGAAGCCTGGGGGAGCTCTGCAACACAGACTTTTAACTCAGGGGCATGTATAGACAAGACTAGCCCTAACAGTAATGATACCTCATCTGTATCAGGGTGGGGAGATCCCAAGCCTGCTCTGAGGTGGGGAGATTCCAAAGGCTCAAACTGCCAGGGGGGATGGGAAGATGATTCTGCTGCTACAGGAATGGTCAAGAGCAATCAGTGGGGGAATTGCAAAGAAGAAAAGTCCACATGGAATGACTCACAAAAGAACAAACAAGGCTGGGGTGATGGACAGAAATCAAACCAAGGGTGGTCCATTTCTGCCAGCGATAACTGGGGAGATGTGTCAAGGAGTGACCATTGGGGTGAGGCTAATAAGAAATCTAGCTCAGGAGGTAGTGACAGTGACAGATCTGTTTCTGGTTGGAATGAACTTGGTAAAACTAGTTCTTTTACTTGGGGAAATAATATAAATCCAAATAATTCATCAGGATGGGATGAATCTTCTAAACCTAACTCTTGCCAGGGGTGGGGGGAACCTCCAAAGTCTACTCAGTCGCTGGGTTGGGGAGATTTGGCAAAGCCAGTCAGCTCTCCAGACTGGAACAAGCAACCAGATGTTGTTGGGTCTTGGGGAGTCCCTCCAGCTCCAGGTAAAACCTCTGGTACAGGCTGGCTGGGAGGACCTATTCCAGCCCCAACAAAAGAAGAAGAACCCACAGGCTGGGAGGAACCATCCCCAGAGTCCATACGGCGAAAAATGGAAATTGATGATGGAACCTCAGCTTGGGGAGATCCTAGCAAATACAACTACAAGAATGTGAACATGTGGAACAAAAATGTCCCAAATGGCGGCAGCCGCTCAGACCAGCAAGCACAGGTGCATCAGCTGCTGCCATCTGCAAGTGCCATCTCAACCCCAGAGACAGGCGGTGGCACCGGTGAGTTGTTACTTTGTGGAGTTACTTCCCAGAACTGGGAGCCTTGTTTCAGTTTACTTCATGGTAAGATGTGTTTAACAGTATTTGCTGTGCACACAGAGGCCTGTGTTACTCTAATCCAGGAGAAGCTTATAAATTAAAGGGAAGGTGTTCATCAGGGAATAGCTTTGCCTTTCGCAGTATTGGGTTTGAATCCTACGCATTCTGTTCTCTGTTAGGAATGCTATAGAAGGCAGAATTGGAAAGGTAGTGTCAAGTGGGAATGCTATACACTTTTCTCCATTCTTCCAAGTCAAGCTGAACTTTTCTTTTTTATTCCTGGACTAACATATCCCCAGAAATGAAACAGCTGTTAAGGACAGTACTCTAAATACAAGATATGGTACTATAATTTGGCCTTAGAAAGGATTTATTTAAGTAGGCATGAAATCTAAGCCTATTAGATACAGTGTGCATTTGACAGTACCTTTTGAGTATATTCCTACTTTCCTCTCATAACAGACAACTGGTTTCTGTCTCTGCAGATGATATTAACAGTGACATTTTCATTGTCATTGGAAAATATTGTCTAGTTAATTAGAAGTGGAGATAGGACTGTTTTCATGAACTAACCTTTCAGCACCTAATTTTTACCCTGAGTATAGTTTATTGTATTAATTAATTTAATTCTTTGAAGAAACAGCTGTCAAAGGGGAAGGCTCTTACGGTTTTTTTAAACGTGTTTATGGCTTTGCCTTTCGTTGCTTTGGACAACTTCAGAATACCTCCAAATTTTTAAGAAGCATTGTCCAGCACCTGTAAATGTAAGCTGCATTTTTCCAGAACAGTGATGTTGAAAGATTGCACTTATGGTAAAATTCTATACACTCACTGTTCCCAAGCTTGATCACATGCTTTAATTCACTAGGTTTGGTTCAGACTGACTTGACTTCTCAGGAATTAAATTTATCTTCAAAGGAAGATGAGTTGCCATAATTAAGGTTATTCAAAAGAATCTCTTCTGCACCCAGAGGGCAATTATGAAAGAAGAGGTGAAACAAATACACAAAATAGTTAAATTAAATAATGGAAATGATTTGTCTTCTTTACATAAAACAGATGCCATCTTTTTGCCCATCACAGCATCACTATTTAATTCATAAATGTGAACTTCTTCATCTTTTGTTCCCTAAGCATTCCTTATTGCCTCTGATTCCACTGTACCTCCCTACCATGTGCTGATGACTTCTTTTCCCACACTTTCTAAAGGCTGGGGTGAGCCCTGGGGGGAGCCTTCTACTCCAACCACAACTGTGGATAATGGTACTTCAGCATGGGGTAAACCCATAGACAGTGGTCCCAGCTGGGGGGAACCCATTGCTGTGGCATCCAACACATCCACGTGGGGCTCCAGCTCTGTTGGTCCACAAGCGTTAAGCAAATCTGGTAAGTTATTGATAATCCCTGATAGCTTTTTTGTAGCAGTGGTGATCTCATTGAATATAATTAATTGGATAATGTCTATGTCATTGTTAAGGTAGTGATGTATCATTATACTAGATGATACTATTTGGCTTTTTGAATTTGTAGCATGGTTTGCTCTTTTATCTTTCTGAATTTCCCTGTCTTTTCTCATTTTCTTTAGAACTACAACTATTAATGATTTGCATATACTTCACCAAATCTGTATTATATTTTACCAAATTAGATTATCTGGAAATACTCAAGTAGCTTTCAGGCTATCCAACATGAGAGACTGAATATAATTGTCACAGGGACACATATGCAAACTGTCTGGCTCAGGTTCCAGATGATCCCTTGAACATTATACAGGAAATGAGCAAACTTCAAGAAGGACCCCATTATTCAGATGAACATTGTCATTGTGCTGTAGATTGTGTATGGAACACCTCATAGATACCAAAGGCCAAGTATAGACATAGGATACTTTTCTGCATATTACTTGCAATGCTTTTGGTCACTCTTCCTGAAAATATAAATGAAAATGAACTCTTCTAAATTCCATCTACCCTCTTTGTCTTCTGCGTCACCATCCAGATTAAGTAAGTGTAAACAAGAATGCCACCGTTGTCCTGTGTTTAGGAACACACTGATCCATAAAAGCCTGGAAGATACTTATCAGAATTTTTAATAAAAATAAATTCTTGTTTAATGAAACTTATAACTTGGTATATAATATACATTCCTACTATACAGATTTGAGAAGGGAAATAAAAGTGTGTTTTTTTAGGTTGTTCCTGAACCCTTCCCCCTTACTGTATGCTCATTTTCCAGAAAGAATTGTTTTATTAAAGCATGTTTCTTTTTGTATCACAAATCCACAACCAGGGCCAAAATCTATGCAAGATGGCTGGTGTGGTGATGATATGCCATTGCCTGGAAATCGCCCCACCAGCTGGGAAGAGGAAGATGATGTGGAGATTGGAATGTGGAATAGTAATTCGTCTCAAGATATTAACTCATCTTTAAATTGGCCACCATATACAAAGAAAATGTCATCAAAGGTAAACATTTCAAGGGCAACACCATTGAAACTTTAAATTCCAAAGGTAGTTTACCCACAGAAAATGAATGTTCTGCCTGCCCATTTATGGCAATCAGTATAGTCCAGGCAGTCCCCAACTTAGATATAGCCTCCTGTATGGGCAGCCACCTAGGAAAACATAAGACCATAGGAACTTCCTTTCTCCCCACTGCTACAGCTTGGGATTTCCCTCCTCCTCCCCTCCACCAGTGCTTCCTGGGACAACCCTTCACCATAGGGTGGTGCCTGCAGTGATGAGGAGGAAGAGAAGGGCAAATCTCCATGTTGACTCTTCCTATCCCACTGCAAGTTCATCTCCCATCCCACCTCCTCACCTGGAGTTCCCAACCTCCTCTGTACCCAGAGTTGTCCTCTTCCTTATCTGTCCATTTTCTTTGTCCCATCCCCAAGGGTCCTATGACAAAAATTCCTAGGAATGAGCCAAGCTCAGTTTTGCTTTTATATGTAGACAAATCTTATTCCTAGACCTGGCTGTACATCAGAATCATGAGGGATTTGTTAACAGTACAGCTTTGTGCATCCCAGGCCTACTGTAGTTTGGATATTGCACCATGTTTCTCGTCCTAGACAAGCGTCTCAATGTTTCTGCTGCATATCCAGGCTTAAGAATCACAAGTTCAGAGCACTGGTTCTTAGGGGTGGTATTGGATGCTGGTATCTTATTCTCCTGGAGACCTTTTCAAAATACATGCCCAGGCTTCCAGGTGATTCTAATACATCCTCCCTACCTTGTTTGAAAACCATTCCTTCCTGAGAAACCCTAAGAATCAGACCCTGATTGTCAGGGTCTCTTTTAATCCTGGGATTCTAAGTCTAGGACCTACCATTTTCATTTAAAAAATGTTTTTGTTTGGATGAATTTGCCTATTGCCTCACCATGTAGCTTACAAAGTGCTTTCCCATATTTCACATAAATCATTTGATCCTCATAACCTTCTGAAATGTAGTGCTGATGAATTTGAGGCTAGAAAAAGCAGTGATTTGCCCAAAGTTGCATAAGTAGTAATGACACAACAAGGACTTTAAGTTTAGGTCTTCCAATTCCAAACCCTGTGTTCTTCCCACTGGACCATGCTGTTTTGTGACTTTGTCTTTCCTTACAGGGTCTGAGTGGCAAAAAAAGGAGAAGGGAAAGGGTGTGTAGCCTTTTTACTCTTTCTCCTTTGTTTCTACTAGTAAAAATCTTTTAGAAAGCAACTGCAAACATTTATTTAGCCTCTGCTGTGTGCCAGGTACTGTGCTTGGTGCTGGGGGTTCAAAACACTTAAGATATGAGCTGCACCTTCCAGGAACTCAGAGTCTAGTTCAGGTCATTAGCAGCACTCAACATTGTCAGCTTGAATTTGGAACATGCCTGGGGGTAGGGTGTGTTAAGAAAAATAGTAACCTAACATCACTAAAATGTAGAATTTCTAGAAAGAAATGAGGAGATCTGGCTCTAGAATTAGATTAAGGGCAGATTGTAAAAGGTTTTCAATACCATGCCCAAGAATTTGAACTTTAGTTTGGTATAAATATGGAGCCAATGAAATTGAATAGAAGGTAACATCAGTTTGATTTTTAGGATTAATTTCTTTAAGAATGTTAACCAGTGATAAAATGAAAGCTAAATTGGAGCAGAGGAAAGACCAGAGTTAGGGATCTAAGTTAAGAAGTTTCTGCATTCACTCAGGTTAGAGAGGATGGCCTGGATTGGGAACCAAGAATGGACCCATAGTGAAAGGGACTGATTTGAGAGACATTTGTAATAGAAGGACAGAAGGCCTTGGCAACCAGTTAGTCTGGGGGTGGATGTAAAAGAGGAAAGGAATCAAAAACAACTTTAGAACCTCACAAAGGGTTAGGTGCTTGCTTCAGAGACCTGCCTTTAGAGGGGAAATTAAGCTATGTTCTGTTCCACAGTCAGAAGGAAGAGGTAGTAGCAATGGGGAAGGGAAATTAAGGTAGCAGACTGAGAATGGTCCTGTGAGCTTCACGTAAGTGGAGGACATTGGCCTCTGTGGCTTTCAGCCTCCCTGTGTACTGCCCTGCTAATCATGGACCGTTGATTCTCTCAACTCATGTTCCAGTGTAGATTCCGTACGTCCCAAAACCCATCCAACACCAGAAAGCCACACCATGTAGAAGGAACCCCAGCTTTAGCTGCTGCTGGAGTAGTGTGTTCTTGGCAACACAAATTGAAAATTTAAAATACCATATAGAAACATGTGTTTTTTCAGCATAGGGTACCATAGCACAATTAAGTTGAATTCTTGGGGCTAACCTGAGAACCTAATGAACCTGTTTTAATTCTGGTTTGATGTGAAAGTTCTACAAATCCTAATTATAATTTTTCCTTCAGAACACAGCCCATTTGTAGATTGGAAACTGATGAAAGGTTCCCTGTTATTCATAGGACCTTTTTTATGGGTCATTGAAGCCCTTTGCTTCTGTCTTTTCCTTCTGACTGCTTGCCCTTAGAGATTTCTCTGTACATTACAGCTATACCAGAGGACTGGAGCAAAGGAAGTTGAAAGTGAAATAAGTTGATTTTAAATTATTAACAACTCTATTAAGAGTTGATTGGAGGAGAAATTGGCTAAAGTTGAGAGATGGGAATTGTCTTGAAGTTGATTAATCTATTACTACACTCATAAATAGAAATAGCCATGGCATCTTTCTACTCTTTTATTTTACAAAGGGAATGATGAAGGGTGGAAACAAACAAGAAGAAGCATGGATAAATCCATTTCTTAAACAGTTTTCAAATATTAGTTTTTCGGTAAGTGTGTTTTCCTAAATAGCCTCCTTCTCTTTTAATGGTGGTCTGTCAATTTACCCTAATTACTTTTTCTTTCTCTTTCTTTCTTTCTTTCTTTTTTTGTTTTGTTTTGAAGTTAGAGTAAAATTGGCCACAAAGCTTTTTTTTGTAGTTTGAGCCAAAAAAACTGTGACCACATGTTTTATTTAAAAAGAATTTTATTAGGGAGTGAAAAAAATGTAGTTTTATGATTCACTTAAATTTCATAGATAGTGAAATAAAGTAAAAATCTTTGTTTTGTTTATTTTCATTGATAAATTAAGGTCTGCTAACATGCTACTTTTCCTTAACTTCAGAGAGACTCACCAGAAGAAAATGTGCAGAGCAATAAGATGGATCTTTCTGGAGGTAAGAAAAATTAAATCACTTTGAGTTTATATTCATCCTTGATGGACAGACGTCTGTGGCATGAGTCTCCTAAAAGAGCACTCATCTAGGCCATGAGAGAGGAAACCTAGGTTCCCGCTGCAAAGTTGGTGTGCCTTTGAAGTGTGAATCACTGGAAAGCAAGGGATTGGTAACATTAGTCTGAAGCATGAAGTTAAAGAACTTTAAGCAGGAGAATGACATTATTTGGACTTATGTTTTAGAAATAATATTTTTGGCTGTAGATTGACAGTATCTTGGGACAGAAAACTTTGGCAGCAGAGGACAGACAGAAAGATACTAAACTTAGCCAAACCAGTTAGAGCTTTGTTGCAATAGCCAGTGAGAATTTTTTAAGCTCCAAATTAAGACAGTGGGTGTAAAGAAGCTAATTCACTGGAGATGTGGCAATTTGAATCAACAAAAGCTGAACCAATTTGTTGTGGAATATAAGAGAGTGGATTTGATAAAAGGTCATCCCCTATGTTCTTGCCTGGGCAGTTTAGCAATGGTTGTATTAAATCTGAGTCTAGGCCAGAGAGAGAAACTACAGAAAAATTTGAAGAGGGAAAGTTTAATACAAATATAAAAATTAGTATTAGAGCCCTGACCCAGTGATTCAATTGGTTGATACTGTCATCCTGTACACCAAAAGGTTACAGGTTTGATTCCTGGTCAGGGCACGTACCCAAGTTGTAGGTTTGATCCTGGTTTGGGGCACACACAGAAAGTAGCCAGTCAGTGTCATGTCTATCTGTTTGTCTATCTCTGCCTCCCTCCCTCTCTCCCTCCTATATCTCTGAAATCAGTAAACATATCATTGGGTGAGGACTTTTTTTAATGTATTAAGAATTATTGATTAGTATTAGAGTAATGATGATTTGGCCAGTAAGAGGTAAAGAGAAAGGAAGACTCCCTGCCCTTATTCCACCTCACCCCAGGGTTGTGATCTAGATTCCTGAACATAGCCTTGGCACAGTGAATGTCAGGGAAGTCATTGAGGTGCTCCCCATCCACCATGGAAGTATAGAAAACCCATCTCCTAGAGGAGATCTCACTGGAGGTATTCTGCTACAGAACTCCCTGGGGCTGCTGGTGGGAGCTGCTGGCCAGTGGTGAGCAAGTATGGCAGGTACCAGGAACACTGCCTGTGCTGTGGGAGAGAGCCCTAGAACCAGGAGACAACCTTTCTTCATACAGTATCTCTCCTACACCCTCTACTAACAGATTCATGTCATTTGGCAAAGGGAAAAAAGAATGTATATATATATATATATATATATAAAGTACTTGAAGGAAACCAACCACATTTCTAAAAACAACCTATTTTAAGTATTTTAATTTTGTTTAAAGATTTTCTTTTCTGTTTGCTTAGAATGAGGGTAGGAAATATTGTGGTAGTGGTGGCAGTAACAGACATCTTGAAGAAGAGCAATTGCCATGAAATAACGGATGAAATTGGAGAACAGAAAATATGGAGAAGGAGGAGGGCCAGAGAGATGAAACAGATTTTCAATTCTTTGGCTGGGAGAAGAAAGATGCCACTCTCAGGACCCATGAAGGAAGATCAGGTCCCATGGGGAAAGGTGCTTGGTGTCCCCTGTTAAAGTGATAATGGCACATTCAAATGGCTGTGCTTATTATTAGCAGGCAGTTAAAAGATGTGGGACTGAGGTCAAGAGTGAAGTCAAAGCATTTGTAGTTGATGAGCATGTGAATGGGAGTGACTGTCAACACCTTGGTAGCAAATAAGTCTAAGAGAAGCATGGTTTTAGAGAGAATATAGTCAATGTCTGTTTGGACTGAGTCAGCCCTGGTATAATCTAGCATTAAAGAAACACAAGGAAGTGGGCCTAGCTGTAAAGAAAGGGGAAGAAACCAGGATGGGCATGTGGTAAGGTTGTGGAGGCAGAGAGCGGTATCCATGTTTAAAAGATTTGTTGAAGTAGGATAGCTAGCTGGCTGGCTGCTTCAGGCAAAGGTGATTTCTGCAGGAAGGAGGTTTCCATTAGAGGAGGTCATATTTGTTGCAGAGAAATAAGAATGAGGAGATTAATGGAAAGAGCGAGGCCTATTTGGCTTCCAGCTTCCATATATGCTGGCAGGGGCAGTAGTAGGGGTGGCAGGCACTATACTGGAAGGCATAGAGCACACAGAGGGGCACCTGGTATGCAATGAGCACTTACTGGCAGCAGTCAGTCATGCTGCTGCTTTTCTTACTGGTTACTAGAAATGGTTTATTATAAAATTAACCAGATTGTAGATGACCAAGGATGTCTTAACCTTCTCTTTAGTGGTTTTATTGTTAAGATCACTGGTTCATTAAAATAACAGTATTTGCTAAACCCAGCTTTATTTGCGAGGAATTCAAGATGGACTAAAGGTAAGTGCATTTCTCATATCCTTGTCAGTGCAGAGGTCAGATCAATCTGGGAAGGGAGTATTTTGATTTCCACTGAAAATTTATCTAAACCAAATAAATAGGTTGATTGTCTTCCTACTTGATGACACAGTTTCCTGCGTTTATTAGGAATGTTACAAGACAAACGAATGGACATAGATAAACATAGCCTAAATATTGGTGATTACAATCGAACGGTCGGGAAAGGCCCTGGTTCTCGGCCTCAGATTTCCAAAGAGTCTTCCATGGAGCGCAGTCCTTATTTTGATAAGGTAAGTTGTCTGTTTCTTTTACCTCTGTGGCTGATAAACCAATACACTTAATAACAAAATTTTCTCATAACTATTTTAGAACATTGAATATAATATACCAGCTATAAACCAGTACCAAACCCTCTTACTGGATTTGTAATTCATTGTCATTTCTATGTGTCAGCTTATCATAGGGATTAAATTTATATTTTCTTCCTAAATCCCATAAAATATGTTTGCTTCTTTTTACGTACTCTATAACTAACACTAATCCGATCTCTTCTGTTTTCTGCCTGTTTCCTGTTGATGCTGGAATGTCATGTGACTTCTCTCCTGTTCCTGCAATGATTTCTCCCTTCCACTTGTTTGCTTGGCTGGTGTTGCGCATCTTTCTGTCTGTCCAATCAGGATGGCATTGTAGCAGATGAACCCCAAAACTTGCAGTTTATGTCCAGTCAGAGCATGAAGCTCCCCCCTTCAAATAGTGCACTACCTAACCAGGCCCTCGGCTCCATAGCAGGGCTGAGTATGCAAAACTTGAATTCTGTTAGACAGGTAAGTCCACATGTGTATTTTAGGCTCTCTGTTGAATGATTTGTAGAAGCAATAAGCTCTCTCTTAATGTGTAGTTACTGTGTTTAAATCAGTAATGTGGTGTGGTAATGAGCTGTTGGTCCCTGAAGAACACCTGACTCTTTGTTTTTGTAGAATGGCAATCCCAGTATTTTTGGTGTTGGAAACACAGCAGCACAACCCCGGGGCCTGCAGCAGCCTCCAGCACAACCTCTCAGTTCATCTCAGCCTAATATCCGTGCGCAAGTGCCTCCTCCATTACTTTCCCCTCAGGTTGGTAAACTTCCATGATATTCCCTTCTATTTACCTGAAAAGAACCAGGTATAATTTTATATTTGAATGAGATGGCAGGTTGGTCGTCATATTTTTTATTGGTACATTTCAAATGTAGCTAATTCAGAATTAGCCGTTACTACAAAAGGATGTAGGGGAATGTGAAGAAAATGAATGAAAGGTAACTTAAAATTTGCCATTATCTCTCATAAAAAATCTTGAGGACAGTAGCAAAGTATGTTTGCTGATTTAAGATTCATCTCTGTCATCTTTTAATTCACTCATGAAAGCATATGTGAACAATAAATTAGTAAAGCAAAGAAAATTGAAGGTATATAGCCCCTCAAATAATGGTCCACAAATTTAATTGCTCTGTTGATGGTTTAAAATACATAGTACATTTTGCTAGTTTGAATTATTTTATTACATTACAAATTTACCATTGTGATCCTAAGGTTCCAGTTTCATTGCTGAAGTATGCACCAAGCAACGGCGGCCTGAATCCGCTCTTTGGCCCTCAACAGGTAGCCGTGCTGAACCAGCTATCCCAACTAAACCAGCTTTCTCAGATCTCCCAGTTACAGGTAAGTAGACTGATAGCCTCTTACTCAATGTATATTCAGCAAGTGTCTACTGATGTGCTGAGCTATATAGGAAGTGTTGCAGTCATGATCCTCATGGAGCTTTCAGTCTTGTCATTGAAGATGATGAATGCAGAGGGCAGGAGGCTCTGAGAGCAAGCCCAGCTGAGTCTGGGGTAGTGTTGGGAGTAAGATGATCAGGAATAATTTCCCTGGTGAAGTGGAAGTTTAGATTGAATGGAATCCTGAATGCAGCAAACTGGCTGGAGGCCAATCTACCACAGTCACTCTGCAGATTGCTAATCTGCAGTGACATGATACTGACAACCTTTCTACAATCTTTTCTGCAGCGGTTGTTAGCACAGCAACAAAGGACGCAGAGTCAGAGAAGCGTGCCTTCTGGGAACCGGCAGCAGCAAGACCAGCAGGTAGAACAGAGCCTTCCCCTTGCTGTGCTGAAACTCATCTTGTATCACTTCCTTTGCAACAAGACTCGAAGTGCCTTTATCAAAATAGAATGAAATATGTTGTTTATTAAGTCCTGTTTGCCTAGAGTTACGCCAACTGGTACCTGGTGACTTCACTTTCCTGAGAAGAGAAAAAAGAATGAAAAAATTAAGAGGTTATCTGGAAAGACTCTTCTCCACAATTTTCCCCAATTGTTTTGTCATTTTAAGGGTCGGCCTCTTAGCGTGCAGCAGCAAGTGATGCAACAGTCCCGTCAACTTGATCCAAACCTGTTGGTGAAGCAGCAGACGCCGCCATCTCAGCAGCAGTCACTCCATCAGCCAGCCATGAAATCTTTCCTTGAAAATGTCATGCCCCACACTACACCTGAGCTGCAAAAAGGGCCATCACCAATAAATGCTTTCAGTAACTTTCCTATAGGTGGGTATTTCCTTGGCCAGCCACTCAGCCAATACAGGGTCTCACAGGCTTAAATTCTTTTCTTATCTATCTTGTGAAAGCTATACTTGTCCTTTAGCTGTTTCCTCTTGTTAAATTTATCCTGTCTTCATGCTTCAGGGAACATGCTTCATGCTCTCCATTCAAGAAAACCACACTATTTCAACAACCTCACACTCATTTGAAGTAGGTTAGAATAAAGATAATAGTTCTGTTTACAATCCAGATATCTTGATAACGAGGTTTGAAGGTTCAGGCCAAAGTTGTTATTTAGAGAGATTTTGAGCAGCACTGCTTTGGCAAAACAAGTTAGAAAAGTAACAAAATTTCAGAACTTGAAATTTTGATTATTGTCTAAATATTTATAAATAATTACTGGAATAAATGTAGAAAATAGGGGCAGGAGAAGGGGTTGCCTTTATCACATTTGCTTTAGCTTTCCCCTTTTTTTCATTATGTCTACAGAATTTTATTCCTTCTGGAAATTTCAGGCTTGTATGTGTTCCCCTTAGGTGCCTCTTTTTCTTGTCCCTTTAATTCTGTCTGACCTTGTTTGTTCACATCCTGTTCATTTTATTTTTCTTGCTTTTTACCCTTACAATGTTTCTTGTAAAGCAGCTCCGTCTGTTGCTAGCCCAGCTACGTTGAAAACAGATACCTAGCATGTCCTGGGCTGTGGGCAAGGCTTGAGCCCGTCATGGCCCCTGCTACTGCTTCACCCTGGCCAAGGTGGTACTGCCATGGACTCACCTGGGACCTAAATTGCACTTGGAGTCCTTGGGACTTTAGCTTTCTCTTTACAGTCCAAGAAGCAGTTTCCTTGTCAGCTACCACTACTTGTGAATATTGTAGAAGCCATTTGATGGTAACCAGGTGATCCCAGAGACAACAGTATATGTAGTAGTAACAATAGAATATCAAAGGACACTGAGAGGTTTTGGTCTCACCAGTGAATTGAATGATTCACTGTTTGAATGCATACTTGACAGATATTTTGAGCCAATGAGAAGATTACCTTCTATATATGGACTTCCTATCCAGGGTGGCTTTATAGCGAGAGCCACTTTTCCTGATGAAAATAAGTCTACTTAATCTATGAAAACACCGGTATGATTCTCTAAATCAGCCATTGGAAAACTATAGCCTATTGCCTGAATTTGGCCAGCTACCTCATTTTGTAAATAAAGTTTTATTGAAATACAGCCATGATCTTTTTAATCCTCACCTTAGGACTTTTTTATTTTCTTAATTGCTTTTAGAGACAGGAAGGGAGAGAGAAAAACAACGATATGAGAGAGAACCGTTGACCAGTTGCCTCCCATACACGCTTAGACCAGGGATCAAATCTGCGACCCAGGCATGTGCCGCCCTGACTGGGAATTGAACCCACAACAGGATGACACTCCAACTAACTAACTGAGCCACACCAGGCAGGCCTACCCATGTTCTTTTGTTAATGTATTTTCTAAAGCTACTTTTGTGCTGTGAAAACAATCACATAGAAACACAAAGACCCTGTGGCCTGCAGAGCCTAAGATATTTACTCTCTGAACCCGTAAAAGAATTTGCCAACTCTTGGATCTAATTGATGGGTCTGGAGAGCAGCAACTGTATAATTGATCTCTTCACAAATAGGTATGAGCTCTGGCTGGTATGGCTCAGTTGGTTGGAGCTTCATCCTGTATACCAAAAAGATTGGGAGTTCAATTCCCAGTCAGGGCACATACCTAGGTTAAGTTTTTAAGTCTGACTTAATATCCCATGGATTATCATCTGACTGAAGTATTTAAAACCATTTGTTTTGAAACTTTAGAAGATTCAGGGTTTATTTTTAACAAGCAGTTCAAATACTCTGATGTCACTTTTCCCTGAATCACATTTTAAGAAACACTGGAATAATGGGAACAGTTTTTTGTCCAAGTCTGAAGATAGAAATTTCTGTCCTTGTTCCATGAGAATATCTAAGTCTGATGTATCATCTTTGGAGCTGGAGTTTTTGCATCTTAGTGTATGTGGGTCCGACCCTGAGGCATAATTGTTAGGACAGTTTTTACTTTTGAATGGCAGTCTTCTTTGGCTGGTCAGACAGTTGAAAATTGTTCAATTTGCAAGCAAAAGATAGCAACTGAAAGTGACCATAGATAATGTCTCATGAATAGTACTCTTGGGAAACAGCTAAAGAGATATACAAGGTGTGAGTGATCAATTTTGCTTTCTTTCTCTCATCACCTTGACATCACTACTATCATTGCTTCTCCCTCTCACCTCTCAAAAATAATTTATATTTCAATTAGTCAACTCATTTGTTTTTACTTTCTTAGAATAGTATTAATCTCTTAATATCATTATTAATTACTGGATCATTTGCAGTTGAGAGTGTGATTGAGAGTGGGGATTATCTTTGAGGGTGTGGACATTTTGCCTGCTCATTTGCAGTTAAAAATACGATTGAGGATGGAGGATATCTTTAAAGATGTGTTTATTTTGCCTGGACTGGTGGTTCAGTTTTAGTAGCAGCTGAAAAATAGCACAGGGTGCGCGCAATAAAGTGGCAAAAATTTAGTAACATAAACAACGTACCACAAAAGTGTTATATTTTGAAGTAAATTTATTCTTATATGTAAATACATAAACAGTCATTTTTTAAATTGTTCAAAAAAGTCAGCATTTGCTGCAGTAAGAGACTCAATTCAACTTAGGAATCTTGAGCATGCTTTAATTAACTTTATCCATGGATATCATGTTTTCAGTCTTAGATTTAATAGCCTTTTTTTGGAATGAGGTTTTTTATTAACTTCTCTCTCACAAATGCTACATACATAATAGTCTAAAGGATTTGCATCTGGTAAAGTAGGTGACCAGATTTCCTTTGACCAGAATTCAGAAACATTGAAACTGAGAAATTTTTGCACCTTTTTGGCATTATGTGCTGGTACGCCATCTTGTTGGAAGATAAAATGATGTCCATTTGCAACTTGCTTCATCCACGGTGCAACTGCTACTCTCAAAACAACAAGGTAAACATCAGCAGTCACCTTCAAGCCTTGTGGGAAAAAATGTGAGGTCATGGTATCTTCTTCATTGCTGACAACACCTAACACCATGACTATAGCAGGAAATTTTGTTTTCATGACAATTGGGACTTCATTAAGATTCTCACAGAGCCACCTTTTGTTTCTTCTGTTGACTATTTGGTCCTGCTGAGAATTCTTTGCATTGAAGAAAAAAATCAGGGTTTTTCCCTTCGGGATTTTTCCATTTTGTTAGCAGTTTCCTTGCCTTTCTGTGTACAACATCTGGACTTGTGTGATCCTTGCATACTTTATGCATTTTCCTGTTGGTGTGGTGACATCAGGATCAGCATTATACATACACCTTCTTCATATAAACTGTATATAAAGGGATGTTATTGAAATCCACAATTTCCTTAAGCAGTTCACCCTACGTGTAGTCCAGAAATCATGGTTGCTCTAATATCGTATTCCTTTGACATGATGGTTACTCTCAGAATTTAATACTTTATATCTGAAACAGTGATGTTAAATCATAACCTTAAACAGTTTTTCAAAATTAACAAGCACGTGAAATAAGGAGATGCAAAGTTATTGGTAATGTATTGCGCACACCCTGTATCTTATTAGAAATAAACTTATAAACTTTAATACTTAGTCTTTTAATTTTTTTCTCTTATTGAGGAATTTAAAAATAATCAATTATATGAACAAATAAATTCCCACCGTTAAGGCAGTTTTATAATAATAGTAACAGTTTTGGGGTTTGAAAACATTGTATTATGAATATCAGAGTAACTACTTGGCATTTCTGTGTGTTGCTCTCTGATAACCTAGCTGTGACTCTTTCTCCCCATCCTGTTTCTACATGATCTTGCATGGGGGTCCCGGGTGTCTGTCATCATTTGGCTAGGCTACATTTATTAAGGGATTTAGGCGGGATTGGAAATGTTAGATTATTACATATATCTTTTTAGGAAGTGGAAGTTGCAGCAGAAGAAAAAGTGCTATCTTTTATGAAGTTTAAAAAATTTTTATTTTTAAGGCTTGAACTCAAACTTGAATGTAAATATGGATATGAACAGTATTAAAGAGCCACAGTCAAGACTAAGGAAGTGGACTACAGTGGACAGCATTTCTGTGAACACATCTTTGGATCAAAACTCCAGCAAACATGGTATGAAATACATTCCATTCTTTCTTTTTAAAAAACCTGTGGAATACTAAATTTAGGCCTTTAAAATATATATTTTAAAAGCCAAATTCTCTTAGAACCTTTTGTCATTTTTATTTAAGATTTTTTTATTTTTAGAGAGAGGGCAAGAGAGGGAGACAGAGAGGGAGAAAAACATCAATGTATGGTTGCATTTCACCTGCCTCCAGCCATAAAACTGTTTATGTTCCCTGGTTGGGAATCGAACTGGCAACCTTTGGGTTTGCAGGCCAGCACCTTATCCATTGAGCTACTAGCCAGGGCCTCTCTCCTTATTTTTAAAAATGTTTCATTAGTAAATCTTAAAACCAAAATAAGCAAAATTAACCTTTTTATGTTAAAGAATTATTTCCTTTTTGATGGTCTCTTAGGTCTTTGCAATTGATTTTCTTGTTCTAATGTTCTACTTGCTAACATTTATACAATTTAATCTGATGTAGAGTATTTAAAACTTTCACCACAATTTGATTTCTCAGTTTCTTACATTGATATTTTTCTTATATATTTTGTTGATATGCATAAATTACTTAGTCAACGTTTTTCTGTTATTTTTTAAATAATCATTTTCACTTTATTTAATATTATTTAATATTATTCATTCATCTATCCAATGTCAGTGGAATATTTCTGCTTTCCCAGGACTGTTCTAAGTACCTGGAATATATAAGTGCATATGTACATACACCCAATTGAGTGTATGTAAGCAAATAAAAAATTCAATATGTATAATAGTGCAAATAATATAATAATGTGAAACCCACTGGAGGATTGAGTTGGGAATAACAACAATGGGTGTGGAGGGTCTGCAAGAGACTTAAATGTTGTGAGCAATCATAAGTGGAGCCTTCCAGTTAACCAAAGAAACGTATAGAGAGAAGACAGTAAAGAGAGTGTAGCACATGAAAAGGTCAAAGGGGAGAATGGTAAGTGTTCTATGTGGGCACATTTGGAGGTGAAATTCAATGAAAGCAGGAAGATGAAGCTGGAATAATAGGTATAGAACAAATAAAGGAGAACTTTTACGTCACAGATCACTTTAAACATGAAAAGGGTGGCTGGCTATCTAGAGACATATAAGACTTAAAGAAATCTAAGTGAGAAGAAGGGTGTGGTGGGCACAAGGGAGTGCATTAAAGAAAGTGTTAGAATTCAAGACTACTGTTAATGCAATTATTAATGTGTCTGTAATGTGCCTCTTATGCTTCCAGCTCCCTTTAGTGTAACTCTTGGATCTTTAAGACTTGGTTCAAAAGTCATTTCCAGGAAGCCTCCTCTAGGCTCTGTCCTCTTTATATATCTCTTATCTTGTATATGTCCTGTTAGGTCTATTTCCTTCACAGGATATTAACTCCTGGAGGAGAGTTCCCAGGCTTCGCTTATTCTGCAGCCCCATTGAGCACAGTTTAGCATTCAGGGAACATCTGAGAGGATGAGTGGATGGTAATGCAATTAATGGCAGAGTAAATGTGGAAAGGAAAGCAGGCCTGGTGTGTGTGGTAGATAACAAATTGATGTTAGACTTGTTGAGGGGGAGAGCTCAGTATGGAAAAGCCAATAAAAAATTAGAAGTAGAGGGCTACTACTCAAAAGGAAAATCTGAGCTAAAATAAGATTTGGTATTGATCAGAATATTAAGGTCCTAGCCATGATAAGGTTGCCCAGAAGGAGGGAGCATGGAGAGGAAAGAACTAGGACAGAAGCTAAGAGGTACTGAAGAAACTTGAAAAGCAGTGTCTAGGGAAGTAGGATGTGGAGACCCAGAAAATGTTTCTCCCATATGGTTTTCTCTTTTCCCTGGTTAAAATAAAATTTCCATGTCTTATTTTGCATATCTGAACCTCCGCTTCTTTGTAAAAATGAAATAATCCCTTCCTTTAACTACTGTTATAGATGTATTGTAATACAACTACCGCTGACACTTGAACAACACTGGGGCACTGTACAGTTGAAAATCCACATATAGCTTTTGACTCTTCCAAAAGTTAACTATTGATAGGCTGCTGTTGAATAGAAGCCTTAACCAGTAACAGTTAACTAATACACATATTATATCCTTTATACCTACAATAAAGTAAGCTAGAGAAAAGAAAATGTTGAGGAAATGATAAGGAGGAGAAAATACATTTTATTTTGATTTTTTTTTCATCAATGTATGGTTGCCTTTCACCTGCCTCCAGCTACAGACCTGGCTGGAGACCTGGCTTGCAACCTGATTATGTGCCCTGGCTGGGAATCAAACCAATGACCTTTGGGTTCGCAGGCAGGCCGGTGCCTTATCCATTGTGCTTATTTTTCTTTTTAAAAAATATTTTATTCATAATTTTTAGAGAGAGGAGAAGGGAGGGAGGAAGGAAGGGAGAGAAACATCAGTGTATGGTTGCCTTTCACCTGCCTCCAGTTAGGGACCTAGCTTGCAACCTGGGTATGTAAGTGCCCTGACTGGGAATTGAACCTGCAACATTTGGGTTATAGGCCAGTGCTTCAAACCACTGAGCCACACCAGCCAGAGTGAGAAAATAACATTATTTGAAAAAAATCCCCATATAAGTGAACCCACAAAGTTCAAACTCATATTTTTCTAGCATTGGCCATATTCTTAAGTACTCAGTGCTCAGTACACTCACTTAGGGCTATCTTCCTTCTTGTTACTGGCTTCACTGTTACCTTAGGAGATGCCTGCCTCTAATACAGTGCGATTTCTCCAGGGTAAACCCAGCTCTGTTTGCTTAAGCTAAACCTACTGCATACATTTTACCTTTCATTATTCTGGTGTTCTCCCATTCAGTGAGGAGTAGAATATAGTTGGATTGCATTGCTTTATTTAATTTTAATTTTTTGATTGGAGAGAGTGGGATAATAGGGTAGAGAGGCATCACTTTTGTGTTTCCACTAATATATGCATTCATTGGTTGATCCTTGTATGTGCCCTGACCAGGTATTGAACCCACAACCTTGGTGTATTAGGGTAACATTCTAACCAATGGAACTACCCAGCCAGAGCCTATAGTTGCTTTTCATGCAGGCTTATTTTCATTTTTAATAAACTGAGATTTAATAAGTATAAATTATTTACTACTTCAAAAAAAACAGTGAGCCCTGGCTGGTGGCACAGTGGATAAGGCCCCAGCCTTCGAACCCAAAAGTTGCTGGTTCGATTCCCCAGCCAGGGCACATAATGAGGTAGTAAGCCAGGTCTCCAGCCAGGTCCATGGCTGGAGGCAGGTGAAAGGCAACCACACATTGATGTCTCTCTCCCTCTCTGCCTCTCTCCCTCTCTGTCTCTCTCTGTCTGGAAATAATAAAGAAAAAAATTTTTTTAAATAAAATAAAATAGAACATACTTGGTTATCCTTCCCTTCAAAATCAGGACCCCGTCCTTCCTGTTGTTCACAAAATGGTCTTTCATTTCCTCAGATGTGCTAAGCTGCTTCTCTCCTTGGGTCTTTGGAGGCTGTACCCACTATCTAAAATCCCACCCCAACCCTTTTTTTGCATGCTAGCTCAGCCCCTCCTTGCCTTACACTTCATCTCTCCCATCTGTTACATTTTGTCAGAATATATTCTCATTAAGGGCAAGAACCTCATTCATCTCACTCAGCTTTCTGTATCCAGCATTTAACGCAGTGACTGGACTGACCCAATGAGAAAATGCTATGTTTGTCATTTGTGTGAAGCGTTAGTCATTCTAAGGTGTGCTCAGTGATGGGAGTATACAGAGAATAAATCACAGCTCAGATGGTCATTTTTAAGTATAGGTTGTATTTTTGTGGGCTTTCATGCTGATTCTGGTAGCAGATATCTTTACTAATGCTGTGGAGTCCCGCAGAGTAGAATATAGTGTAGAAATGTAAATGTCCTGATGGAAAAGATCTTCATTGCCTCATTACCTGCACATTATCTTGTGGGCATAGTAATATCTTGGGTTCCCAGACACTGCTCTTTGCCACTCAGGATATTCTTGACTACAGCTCTTCCTTCCCAAAACCAGTGCTCCTTAGTGAATCTGCCCACAAAAGGGTGCACTGTGTTTATTCTCAGTTTAGGTCATAATACAGGTGTCTTCATGATTTGGAAATAATTTTGTACTCTTATTCTGGTCACTTAACATCCTTCTTGAAATACAGTAAACCATGATAATATCAGATCTCAACCATATTTCCAGAACACAGAAAATACATTGCCCATATAATTTGCTCCCGTTCATGATCATTTTTCCCTTTTTAGGTGCTATTTCAAGTGGTTTCAGGCTGGAAGAGTCTCCATTTGTTCCCTATGACTTCATGAACAGCAGTACTTCACCAGCCAGTCCTCCAGGTTCAGTGGGAGATGGCTGGCCACGTGCCAAATCGCCCAATGGCTCTAGCAGTGTTAATTGGCCACCAGGTAACGTGCAATAGCTTCTTTTGTGACTTAGTGATTTAGTCTTGTTCTGTCTGATCAGACTTACTGCTCAGGATATGGAGGGATGCAGAGGGACAATGAAAAGTCAGGCATCAAGTCTGCCCTCTTACCAGTGCCTTTATGCTCCCAACAGTGAAAGTGGGAATAGTTCCCTGAACTGGTGTGAAGGATAATAGAAACGCCTTCATTCCTTGTCCCTCTTCAGCTGTGTCAGGGAACCATCTTGACAGTGTCTCAGTTGTGCTGAGGAATTAGCAGAGATACTCCCATGGCCTGCATTGTCCCCCTATTCAAGTTGCAATGGGTTTGTGACTTATAAGATGGCACTTTAGGATGTTACTTTCAAAGCTCATAAATCTAAAGCATTGATTTCGATTGTAAAAACTTGCAAGTTATTCATAAATAACACCTTATGTATACTCATTATGAATCAAAATATTTGTGACTTGCAGACTTTAGTAGTAAAGTTTTACATGTTTGATAACGGACTTTAAAATGGTGATTAAACCTGAACTAATTTTAAATTTCATTTCCAGAATTTCGCCCTGGTGAACCATGGAAAGGTTATCCAAACATTGACCCTGAAACTGACCCTTACGTCACTCCTGGCAGTGTCATAAACAATCTTTCAATTAATACTGTGCGGGAAGTTGACCACCTCAGGGACAGGAACAGTGGTATGTAGGCGGGTACACATCAATTTCTCAACAACATGGTTTAAGAATGGCTCAAATAGGTGTGAAACCTACAACAGCAAAAGTCACTCCAGCACCTCACAACACCTGACATCTGGAAAGTCATGAGAATGAGAACAGAATTGTCACTTTTCTCATAGGTGATTCTTGGCCGCTTTTTAAATGATGAAGATTTATTATCATCTGATATGGTAAACATGCGTATTAACGTAAGAGGTTAATAAAGTTAACAGAGAACCAACAAAATTTGCTTTAGAGTAGCCATTAGCACCTGCAGGCTGTTGCCTACGTATGACTTGCAATATTGAGCTTATTAAGAAATTGGATTTTTTAGTAAGAGATGTTTTGTATTTGTTTATACTCTGCATATAAAAGAACTTCATCTGGAGAAGCAATTTGGCTTTCGGTCTCAGAGAGTGAAAATGATACAAATTTTAAGGGTCTCTGTAGTCCAGATGCACTTTTGAATGGGTTATCAGATAAAATCATCCTATTTATCATGTGGTTATTTTTTACCGCAGGCATTTGCAAATATTTCAGGCTACCCTGTAAGAAAGGAGAATGAAATGAATGAGAATATTTCCTGTTTCTATAACACCTATCCTTCCCATCTATCCCTTAAAATAAGTAGTAATAAAGAAAATGTCCACTAGTTAGCATCTTACATGAAATGTATAATTGGTGAGCAGATGTTCCCCATATCACAGTGGTGAGAAAGAATTGCCATCATTCCAACACAACTGGGTTCAACAGACAGCTATGTAGAAGTAGTTAAAGCCACTACTTTCACAGGAGAAAGGAGTGGGGGACAGAGCCCTGCGGGCACCTCGTCTCACATCCTGGTAGTTCATGAAAGACTGGTACTCGCAGGAATGTGGGCTTCTTGTTGGTAGAAGGGGCTGAAAGCCAGGAAAGGAGTTCGAGTTTGATATTAAGAGAAACAAACCACTGAATGTTTTGAGTGTAAGAATCAACATTTAAGGTGAATAATCTGGCAGTGGTGAACCGATGGGTTGCAATGAGATGTCAGTTAGCAGCTATTAGAGTAATCAGATATGGGCCAACTCTGGAGCTAAACTGTAGAAAGAACAGGGCAAAAGGCTAGGTTTTAGAAGCCAAATGTGGGGCATTGTGGAGGAGGATAAACACCTGGCTAACTGGTAGTGCTTGGAAGCCATGGTGAACTATCCAGTAAGAAGTCATTTGGGTTTAAAGACAGGAGTCAGGAGCAGTCAGAATAGTCCTCCTTTTGGAGCTCCCCCTCTTCTCAGGGGAGAGGGGATGTAAAACCAAGGTTGTCTCAGACCATAATCACTGTTGGAGCATATTCTCACAGTTGTGAGGAAAAAGGAGTGCAAGAAAAAGTGCCTCTCTGAGCCATGGTGAGAACAGGGGGCAGCTCTCAGTATGCTGTTTTGAGGATAAGAAAGAAGATCCTTGGGTACCATCTGTGACCCTGAGCATGCCTCTTCCCTTTCTTGTGTCATGCTGTGAAGTCGCAGTTTTACTGGACACTTTGGCGTATCCCCAAATGCCATGTCTCTTGTTCTGGGATGACTGATTGAGCTTCTCCCCCACTTAGGGTCATCCTCATCCTTGAACACCACGCTGCCTTCAACTAGTGCCTGGTCATCCATTCGTGCCTCCAACTACAACGTTCCCCTCAGCAGTACAGCACAAAGCACTTCAGGTGGGCTGGGCTGGGCAGTTGTATAATTCAGCTTCCTTATCTGCTGAACTAACCAGCTTTCACTGAGAGTTCTCAGCAGCTCCACTGTTAAGTGCTTGCTATGTGCCTGATCCATCAGGAAGTGAGCTGGCGAATGTATGTGCACTCTCTCTCTCTCTCTCTCTAGCTCTCCTGCTCTCTTGTTCTCTCATTTTTTAAATATTTATTTATTTCTTAAAGCCAGATGGGCCTCAGTTTGAATCCAGGCTCTGGACCCATAAGCAAGTGGCTTAATTGCAGTGATCCTGCAGTGTGTCAGGGTTAGAGTAGATGCCAGGTGCCCTTGAAACAGAGAGGCACCTGGTAATACCTGCTGAGATGACTTCATGGGGGCGTTGTAGTCCTGCCTTCCCTGAGTAAACAGCAGAGCTCTAAAACCTGTTTAATGGCCTACATGACCATCTTGAGTGACACCTCAGTTGCTATTTTCAAGCAATTCAAAGCACTGTTTTTTTGCTTTGTTTTGATTTCAGTTAAAGTATGTTTTGTACACTAGACTAAGAAGAATCTCACAGGTCTTATACTGCATAACAGACGAGTAGCCTGAGGATTTTGAGGTGAAGGAGAACTTTCATTTTGGCTTTTTGCATTTCTTTGGCACTTTGGTTTGATTTAAGGGTTTTTAACACATTGTTGACTGGTAATTTTATAGAAAAGCTATCCCATGTCACTGGCTATTTTTTTGTAATTGAATATGAAAATTAAATAAACTTCAGTATACTTTATACATCATGTATTGAAATGAAACATTGTATATATCTCCTATTAACTTTTGGTAAGTTTTTTTGTATGATAAACTATAGCATTAACCTACAGCCACTGATAACACAACAGATTTTGCAAATATATCTAATTTTGCTGTGCTTTCCTTTTGAAGAGCATACTCTACATGTTGTAGTGGGATTCTTCTTTATGCCAGGGACTCTTTTTTTCTAAACCGTAGTCTTCTGGTTTGCCTGAAAGCCTAAAAGATGGGTCTTTGTAAGGGGCTCTTTTAGAGGTGCTGGAAGAAGTGCCAGGTCCTGTGCTACGTCCATTTGAATCATTGGTTATCCGTCCATTCCCCAGCAACTTCAAGTAGAAATTGTTTGTGTATCTTTTTATTTTATAAATGTAGTTAAAATAAATTTTGAATGCATTAAATAACGCACAATTGGTCAAAAACAATGCTACCTTTTTATACCATCTAAAACTTTTTCATAAGATACTGCTGTTTGCCAAATACTGGTCTGCTCGATTGACCCCTTTCATGAAGTTGTTGTAACCTAGTCTGCACATAGGAACATGTCATCTGTAGAATTCCTCTTTCACTTTGCAGTGGATTTCATAGAAGCATCATGAATAATTGAGATCATACACAGTAGCCTTTTGTCCTTACCCATGATAGGAAGAATGTGTCCTTTCCATAAAAACATTATTTCCCTTCTCCCGAAGATTGATTTTTCTTTTGGTTCTTTTATAGTACCACAAACCATTGTTTTCTTTTCCAGTAATATTTTCAGCAGTAGACACACTATTATAGTATTTATCCTGGTAAACATGATGCTAAGAATAAAGATACGGCTCTAAAATAAAAAATCTAGTTTCTTGTAGTTTTTTGCCTTCACCCAAATAGATTTTGAAATTACAAATGTAACCAGTGTTGCTTTCACAAAGTAATCTCACTCTAAGATTCCATATTTCTGAAATTCATACACCCTCTATGTGGTAGCATTGCTTCATCTAGGGATAACTCCTGTTTAGGTCTATACAAAGACTGAAATTTTGGAATAAAGTAATCCAGAAGAAGCCTAATTTTGTAAAGTCTGTCTTCATTAAGTGTAGCTTGTGAGTTATCACTAAAATGAAAGAAAGGATGTGCCCAAACCTCATTATGGTCATAGTTTTAGGAAATAAGGGTGCTTCAGACAAAGAGATTGGCCGGTAATGTCTCCAATGTGATTTTTTTGTTTGTCCCATCAAAATCAAAAAACTGAGAAATTTCTTCATATTACTAGTGGTAACTTCCATCCATGGTAAAGTATTAGCAGATGCTTCATAAAGTTTTCCCATTTGGTGGTGGTATAAATGGTTTGAAAAGCAATTAAATCATTATCAAAAAGAAAATCCATCACTTCACTGATATTCCATGGATCACTTAAGTTACCTACACCAGAAGTATTTGTATAATCTTCCAAGGTTGATGTAAGGTCTTTTCTGTCCACTCTTCTTCAAAATCACTTTCACTATCAGATTCATAACTATCTTCTGACAGACTATCATCTTCCACATCACTACCGTATACTTCAAAGTCACTTGGATATTCAGAAAAAGCATCTGCATATAATTCATTTAAAAATTCTTCATCAAGAGGCATCACATTTGAAATTTTTGCAATACTATAATTGTGATAAAACCTGGAATATCTAAAAAAATAATTAAAAAAATTTATTTTTAGAGGGGAAGGGAGAGAGGCAGAGAGGAGAAAAACATTAACATATGATTGCTTTTCACCTGCCTCCAGCTACGGACCTGGCTGGAGACCTGGTTTGCAACCTGGTTATGTGCTCTGGGTTTGCAGGCTGGCGCCTGTCCACTGAGCCACCAGCCAGGGTACTAGAAAAATAATTTTGTGTAATAAACACAATTGAACACAATTAAGAAAACTTTTATAAAATCCTATATTACTCTTGGTTTTGAGAATTCTGTAAGCTAATGCAAGTTTACTTGTCATCAGTCAACATTTGGGCCTGCAGACACAGGTTTTTTTGTGACCAGTCAACAATGTGTTAATAGAGTTTCATTTTGTTTGATTTGTTTTCATGGTAGATGATACTATTATTTAATTTATCTGTCTTCTAAAAGCATTATCTCCCTCTCCCACTTTTTTTTCCCCCTTCGAGTAGCCAGAAATAGTGATTCCAAATTGACGTGGTCTCCGGGTTCAGTCACAAACACCTCTCTGGCCCATGAGCTGTGGAAGGTCCCTTTGCCACCTAAAAACATCACTGCTCCGTCCCGCCCACCCCCGGGGCTCACTGGTCAGAAGCCACCCTTGTCTACGTGGGATAATTCTCCACTTCGTGTAGGTGGAGGATGGGGAAATTCTGATGCCAGGTATACCCCAGGTAAGATGAGGTACAGGAGATGGTTTCTTGAAGCTTCTTTGCTGAACATTGACCAGCACCAGCAGTCTGGTGTAACAGGAACCTAAGCAGTACCCACTATAAAGGAAGATTAGAACTTAAGTAAGCATGCTACTCCTAGTGCATTGCCTTATGGCAATGAGAGTCTTAACTTTTACTTTGCATTTTGCCTGGTTTGCCTAAGAACTCACTTGAAGATACACAGCAGTCAGTGGTAAGGGAATGGAATGGCATCACCTTACTTTCAGAAGTTCATCAGCTGCTCACTTTAAAATGTGTAGTGACTTCTGTTTATGGCAGGCTTTCAGAATACACAATATCACACAGAGTGGAAGTTGGTACATGATGACAGGAAAGGGGAGCAGCTCATCTGGGCCTTGAAGAACGAGGCCTGTTTAAGATAAAACTTAGCCTAGACATAGGATGACAGAATGTATTGTTTAAACAGATGTTTGAGAATGACAGGTGCTGTTAATCCCATATGGCCAGCTGGTGTATAGTAGACTGTCTCAGGAAACTGGGACAAGTAGTTGTTCTCCCATCTCCTATAAATTCCTAGCACTGGACTTGCACTGGTATCATGTCCCTGGCCACCTTCCCAACACATGCAGCCCCAGATTTGACTCAGAGCTGTCTACTAGTTCTCCTAATAAACACAGTCCTACCCTTCATCATGCCCTGACCCACAGCTGTACCAAACTGTCATCTCCACGTTGAAATGGTAACACCTCATTAATAATTTCTGATCTTTAGACAAGTGAGTGGCTAAAATAAAACTCCATGTTTCCTCGGGGGGGGAAGTTTTTGATTACATGAAAATACTTGAGTCTGTTTTAAGCTACTAACTACAAATAATGAGTATTATGTGTAAGTAATTTTTTTCAAACCACAGACAACTGGGTGCCAGGCATCTGGTGGTATAGAGTGAAAGGATGTAATAGAAGTGGCCTGAGAGCCCCCACCCTAAGGCAGGTTGGTGGGGTTGAGTGGGATCAGAAAGCTTTAAGCCAAGCAAAGCAGAGGAAACATCACGTGCCAAGACACAGAGCGTAGGAAGCACTGGGACTCCCTGTTGGACTTAGAAGAGGTTTCAGGTTGGGGGCAGAATTTGAGGAGAAATGAGGAGGCCTGAGCTGTGTCGTAGAGCTGCCTTCCTAAACTGCACTGAAGTGTGAGGCGCCTTTATGTAGTTGTAAATGGAGCTGACTTGATCATGTTTTCAGTATCTGCTGTGGGGGAAGAAAGCAGGAAGGCCAGATGGAAAGTTCCCTGAGGAGCCTGCAGAATTGCTAGCTCTTTGGTCCCCTCAGAGCTTCACTCCCATGGGACATTCATGTCAGGTCATCAGATGACACCTGAGAGAAGCACAACTGGGCCTTTCCCCAGGTGGTACTATTTTGAGGTAGTTTTAGCTTTATAAATGAAAAGATCCCAAAGGGGTATCTTTCTTTGTGGATCACTAGTCAGGAGCCCCATGACCCTCCCGCTACCTGTAATTTGATTGGGATGTGCCTGTCCTGTTGTCTTTCAGGCTATAGTCTCAGAAAAGTGACTTGACCTTTTTCTTCCTTGTTTAGGGTCCAGCTGGGGTGAGAGCAGCTCAGGGAGAATAACAAATTGGCTTGTTCTAAAAAACCTTACACCTCAGGTAAGAATACCAGGTATCCTGGTGCATACAGATACACTAAGTGGCATGGGAACCAAGGTTTCCAGGCTTGTTTGGGTCAGGCCTGCTGACTGGTGCTAAGTAGAAGCCAAGGCTAGGCAGAGGAGATGGCGGGGTGGTCTTCAGATCCTCAGGTAGGTTGTGGTCTGGTCCAGCCACTCTTACCCTGTTCAGTGTGTGTGGGAGCCTTCCAAAAGAATAGATCCCCTGAACAAAGACTCTGGTGTAGTGGACGTGGGCTAGGATTAGGGCTCTGCATTTTCACTAGGGCATTCGGATGAATTTGGTGTAGGTGGCAGCTGGTATTGATTGCACTTTGAGAAGCCCTGGGCTGCCCTTTCCAGGTAGAACATTTTCTTAGTCCCTGGACTGCCCCCTCTGGAGGCTGGATGTTAAGAACTCACCCCTCCTCTCCCAGGGAGCAGTGCCTTGATGGATCCTGTCCTCAGGGCAGGGAAGAGAGAAGACTTGAAGCCACAGCAGGGGCAATGGCTAACTAAGGAATTGGGGATCTGGGGAATGTCCAGGAGTCTATAGAGGCCACAGAGGTATGGCTCTGGGACCAGTGGAGGTGGGGAGGGGGGCACTGTACCCCATCATAGCAGTGAAAAGTGGCATCAGGAGTAAAGAACCTTGGATGAGAGAGAGAGGACAAGAGTCCCATCCTGGGACAACCTCCTTGGGTGGTTCTCGTGACATCACACCTAACTGGCCGCTACCCACTCTGTTCTAGATTGATGGTTCAACCCTGCGTACCCTGTGCATGCAGCACGGCCCACTGATAACATTCCACCTGAACCTCCCACATGGAAATGCTTTGGTCCGTTACAGTTCAAAAGAAGAGGTAGTGAAGGCACAGAAGTCTCTGCACATGTAAGTCGGGGGTTCTGTGTGTGACACCTGGAAGTGCCCTTGCAGTTGGGAGAACTTAGGTGTGAGAGTGCCACCTCCTGGCAGCATGGTTATGCAGTGAGAGCACTTCCTCACCTGCGGCTTCACTGTACCTTGGCTTCCATGCTCTGTACTCATAAGGGGAAGCATCACCCTGATCAGTTGGCCCTAGAAAATCCCTTAAATTGCCCAGAAGGGACAAAAAGACTATGGAAGGCACAATTGCATGGAGTACAGGTGTTCTGCAGGCACGTTCTCACAGAGGGGAGGGCTGGGTACCTGGTGTGCCCTGGATATTCTAGTATTACCCTCACTTTTGAATCAGACCCTCAGGTCACTGAGTCCTCACCATGGCCACTTCTCTTCCCAGGTGTGTATTGGGGAACACTACTATTCTCGC
Source organism: Noctilio leporinus (assembly GCA_004026585.1). Taxonomy (NCBI): domain Eukaryota; kingdom Metazoa; phylum Chordata; class Mammalia; order Chiroptera; family Noctilionidae; genus Noctilio; species Noctilio leporinus. The sequence goes on from PVIW01001929.1 coordinate 131,442, forward strand.
TGAGTTTGCCAGTGAAGAGGAGATCAGTCGTTTCTTTGCACAAAGTCAGTCTCTGACCCCTTCTCCTGGCTGGCAGTCCCTCGGGTCCAGCCAGAGCCGGCTGGGCTCCCTCGACTGTTCCCACTCTTTCTCCAGTCGGACTGATCTCAATCACTGGAATGGTGCTGGGCTGGCGGGAACTAACTGTGGAGACCTTCATGGCACTTCCCTCTGGGGGACCCCACACTATTCCACAAGCCTGTGGGGCCCTCCAAGCAGCAGTGACCCCCGCGGAATGAGCAGCCCATCTCCCATTAATGCTTTTCTTTCTGTTGACCACCTGGGTGGGGCTGGAGAGTCCATGTGACAGGTAGATGTAGACTTGCAACCGTGACCTCAAGATGCGAAGGAAAGGGGCACTAAGTTGAGCTCGCCGCCTGCAGCCGGGGCCACCTGTGGGAACAGCTCTTCTCTGCACATTTTCCACTTTGTTTTCCCCGAAACATATCAGTTTGAATACTTGAATCATGCAGGCCAATATTATAATGTGAAGGTGTCTCTAGTTACACTCCCACTGGCGCCATACGTGTTGACCCGCGTAGTGAGCTCACTTGTGCGTATTCATCATGTTTAGCCTTTGGGTTCTTTTTCTTTCTATCCCCACCTTCCCCCCCCTCCCCCCCCCAAAGAAAACCATTGTTTGGGCTGATGATGTATGAGCTTTTACCTTTGCACTGAATGATGTTCTCTCCGTCTAATCGGCAATATGGGGGGGCAGCTGTTCCGGTGTGATGTTTACTCAAGGATGTTCTTAAGGTGTGCGCTCCCTACTATGCCTTGATGTTCGCCTACCTTACTGTGGTGTCATGGAGTTTGAGATCACGTGATGATGCTGACTTAGAACTATAAGTGAAAGTATTGCACCGTTTTTTCATGTTATAAAACTAAAGAATTTCGCTCTGCAGTTTGAAAAACTGTGGCCACAGCTGTGACTTGCAGCCCACCTGCCACCCAGGACGGGCTCTGCACTTTGAATAGGCTTTCCATTTTGTTTTGAAGGCTCCCATGTTGAACCTTCTTGTTTACAGATTTTTTTTGTTTGTTTTCTGAGAAAAAAAATGTTTACTCTTCCATCATTTAAAAAAAATTTAAAAGACAAAAAAAAATGGAGGATGATTTAAAAGATGCTTTCTATCTCTGGGAAAAAGGAGCAGCATTTGGCCATGTTCTTTTGTTTTCTATTCCTGTCCTAAATCAAAGAGCATGGTTCTCAGGAAAACCAGTTCCCCAGTTAAAAAAAAAAAAATTCCTTGTAGTTTCTTGTAGGAAAAAGGAAAAACCCCAACTTTTAGCACTGATACTACATATTGCTCTGTAAAAGAATTTTCTCTGCCAAAAAAGAAAAAGACAAAAAAATGCTTCAAGCTCGAGTTTGACATTCTGCTTTCAGATGCTCTCTTTTTATTAGTGAGTGATGATGGTTTGCTAATGATCAATAGGTAATAATTTTTGTAATTCCATCAAGTGGCTCTCTCTGTTTCTGCTCTTGTGACTGTGTTAATGTTTAACTGTTGTACCTTAAAGCCGAAATCAGTAACTATGCATCCTGTAAGCAAAGTATTGGGCTTACAGAATCGTTCGTTGTATAGAGAATTTTAAATGTTGTTGCAAACTAACGAGTTACACCATTTTTACAATTTCTTTGTCTTTCCCCCCCCCTTTTTGCCCACAAATGATATTATAATGCTTGCTTAGTCAAAGAACAGACTAAACAAGGGTAAAAATTTTAACAGTACAGAATTTGCCATCATTTCATTGCCTTGATTCTAACTGTTTGTGTCCTACGATGCAAAAGAAGTCAGTGGCTTTTAACTGTTTACAAATAGAATGTGATTGTAAAATGTACAGTTTGGTTGTGTTTAATTATGGAATTTCTTCAACTATAATAAACCATGACTTTTTGGCTGCTCAACATTAATTGTCTCTTTTTTGTGAATTTATTTGTACGCTCTTTTTTATAATGAAAATTTTCGAGTTGCTGTATATGAGGGTTCTCATAAAGCAACTAATTGAAAAATCTAAGCAAATATTTGAACATTCTATCTGAACTTATTCACAATTTTGCCCTGAAATAATGTGAGAACAATGGGAAACTGTAACTTGCTCCTTCCTGCCCTCTTTGAGCATCTTTGGGATCTTGTTGCTCAAAACTTCTGTGACTTCATCTTCCTTACCATTTGTGCCCATCTCAAGCCTCAGCAAGAGACCATTTGGAACATGAAGCTTAATGACTTGACAGTGTTCTAGTGTTAAACTCATACCTCTGTTACAGAACAAGAAATGCCACCATCTGGACTGGCTGGCCTTCTTCTCCCATCACAGTGCCCTGCGCCTCCCTGCAGGTGCTCTGGGGCAAACCCTGTGTGTCTATTTCAGTGTGACTTAAATCATGCTCCAACTTGCCAGGTGTAAGCTAATGTTCAGTGCATTTGATGTATATTGACTTCCATACTGGTTTTTCCAAAAACCAAAGGTAGCTTTGAAAAACCATGTCTGGAAATGTTTGGAACGTTAAGCCGATTGACCTTTTGGGGCTTTGAGTAGTATATAATTGACTTCATAACTGCGTTAATTGTATTGTTCAAGTGTTTGGGAGTTTTTTGCGTTTGTTATGTGGAAATAAAGTGTTTGATTTAAAAAATATTAACAAGTGGTTTGTTTGTTTTTTGTTTATTTGCTTGCTTGCTTGGTCCTTAAATAATACAGCTCTATTTCCTAAACCACTGTGTTTCACTGGAGTCTAACATCAATCATCTCTCCCAACTGCCCCTGCCTTAGACCAGGCAATGCTTCTGCCTGGGACATTTCCCTGGCCTCATAGCTTCAAGCCTCTGACAGCCTGCAGGAGTCAGACTAACCTAAGTGTTTTAACACATGAGTCATGCATTTCTAAAGATAGCTCACAGTGGTCACATGGCTCCTACTGCCCTGGACATATTCTGGCCTTTGACATCCTGAGTTGCTCTGGCTCTGTTCTCTCCAGCCGGCCTGCTCGACACCACCACACTTGCAGAGATGTCGTCATGCTCTCTACCTATGCTCACCACAGAAATGTCCTGTCTCATCATCCCAAGGCCCTGTACCAGGTGATGGTTACACTTTTGCTCATTTGTGTCATCCACATGGTCAGATGCATGGCAGTTGCTAAATATTGGGAGGAATAATCTATTATCTGTTGACATTTGAGGACCAAAGATTGTGGTGGATGAACACCTGTTAAACTGAGGGTGGATGAACAAGGGGAGGTTCAAGTGAAGTTCTTGATAGGTAGTCAGATTCAGGCTCAATATTGTGAAGATAGGGTTTGAGGTACAGCAGTGAGATGTTCTGACCAAGACAGGAACTACAAATTGAGGTTGCACGGAGCAAGTTGGTTTAATAATCCAGTTAAGAGATCCTTTCCATCTTTGGTACTTGATTGGTTTACCCTCTTCTCCGGAGTTTGTGAGATCTTTCCCTTGGAATTTTTTTTTTTTTTTTTTTTAAGAGAGTTTATTTTTAGGGAGAGGGGAAGGGAAGGAAAAAGAGAGAGAAACATCAATGTGTGAGAGCTACATAGATCACTGCCTCCCATCACGCCCCCAGCTGAGAACCAGGCCAGCAACCAGGCATGTGCCCTGACCAGGAATCAAACTGGTGGCCTTTTGTATCTTAGACACTCAGTCCATTAAGCCACACCAGCCAGGGCTGGATCCTTTGTTTTCAGATGTGAGCAGCAGGGTTGCTGAATTTGAACCAGAACTTCGACCCAAATGAACCTAGAGAGCCCCTTGCACAGACCAGGCATTTGGCCTTGGTGGAACTTCCTCTGAGGAGGCACTTGCAAAATCATGGGGCAGGAGGAATAACAGTGATGTCATGTTAAGGGCTTACACACCAAGTGCTTTGTACATGTTGCCTTGCTTAACCCTACGGCAGGAAACCCAGTGCTGTATTCCTCACATTGTACAACACCCTCCTCGAAGTTTAGGGGCTGAGATGTGTTCCCCTCAGAATCTAGGGCAAGAATTTTGAGCTTTGCATTTTAGGTTAAGATGGAATATGTTGCGTTCTGTTCTATCACATCTGTTTTCATACCAAAATAATTGATATAGCCAGTGAAACTGCTCTTCAAGAAGTCTTGTGCTCCATAGAAATGAGCTGTGAGAAAGCTTATGTATGGCCCCTTTAAAGAGCAGGGCTGTGGAGCTTCCCCTCGGATGACTCAAGTTGCCGGTACTGAACTCCAGTGAAAGGCCAGAGAGGGACCTCTGCTAACTTACCCAGCCTTGAATCAGCAGACCCTGTCTAAGCCCTTGGGGACCAGGTGCCCCTCTCAGGCCAGCTGGTGGCCCTCTAGATAGGGAGACACTCAACCTGCTGGTAGAGCAAGACGGCTTTGGGTGCTTGTATCCACAGTGCAGGCCGCTTCTGGAAGAGGACAGACTTGAAATGATACCAAGACCTCAACACTCCAAAGCCTGAATCTAATTAATGCACATGCCCCTGTGACAGTGTGACATCATCAAACCACCTGGGTTTGCATTGATTTCATGGTGTTTAAAGTCAAATCAATTTATTGAGAAAAGAAAGTTGAAGATGTGCAAAAGATCAGTGCTGTTTGCCGTGAATTAAAGGGAGATATAAAACAAACAAAAAATCCATTCAATTCTGGATGGAGGAGACAACTGTTGAAGTTAGAGCGGAGATGAGATGCTGTTGGGGAGCGGGGGGGTAGGGCATGGCCCAACAGAGACCCAAAAGTGGTCCAGCCACCGCAAGGGAATAGGTCTTCATCTGTGACTCAGTGTCTTCTTCCTTCAGCTAACAAGCCCTGGCAGGTCACCCCCACTCCCAGGGGTCCAGGACCCACACTTTAGAAATTGTTCCTCTGGGAGACCAAGGTGCATGCAAGGGGTAGGGGTCACCTCCCAAATGTATCCTGCTCAGCTCAGCTATGAGGCCTGTGCTCAGAAACCCCCAGGAACCATCCCTCTAACTACGGCTCCCTGTCTCCAAAGAGATGTACCAGTGACAATGGACAACCCCTCCAAACAACCCCAAGCAATGGGATGAAACCTGGACACCCCTCTGAGGAGGTGGCATTGAGCAGATCCTCAGCAAGGGGCAGCAGCTAGGCCTGGAGGCAGAGCAACCCCAAAGGTGAAGGGGATCAGGGTGTCTGGGAGGTGGCAAGCTAGGGGACACCACAGGGGACCAGCCACAGGCCTGGGTGGGGGGCAGTGGCTGCCTCCTGGGGTGGTCTGGGAGTTCGAAGAAAGTCCCCAGGACCAAGTCTAATTTCACTGGACACCAACATATTTTAAAACCTCATTTTATGGCACAAGTTACAATCTGGCATCCCTTCACCTTCCTGCTTTTTGTCTGACCCCTACTCCTTGAGCACACAGCTCATGTCTCTCACCCCTGGTGCCCCTGAACCCCAGTGCACTGTGGTGCTGGCCATTGTTCACTGGCTTTCTGCAGCACCTGGGGGAAAACCAAGTCCTTCCTAAAATACTGCTGGCTCGCTGGCACACCAAAGCTGGCAACCACGGCCTCCCCTGTCCCTCTGCTCCTCTCCAGTGCTCTTTTCTCACCCCTCTGGGACAGAGCCTCCTGGCCTGCTCTAAGGAGTCTCCTCCCATCTAAAGCCACTTTGTTCTGGAGTTTGCTCTCAGCTGGGAGCAATTTTGGTCCCTGCCCCAGGGAACAGTTGGCAATATGTCTGGATCCTTGGGCTGTTACAGCTAGGGGATGGTGACTGCCCTGGGCATCAAGCACATCCTCGGTGCACAGGGCAGCCCCAGTAAAGGGCTGTCCAGCACCATTGTCCACAGTGCCAGGGGGCAACCCTGTTTTAGCACATAGTGCACTGCTCACAGCCTCCCTCCCACAAACTCATCTAAGCACATCATCTACCAAAGTGAATGCGTTGTTCTCCCACCTTCCAACTGCTGTGAACATAGTTCTTTAGTAGTCCCCATGGCACTTACCATAGACCCCACGCTCCTTGTTTCCTGTGACCTGTGAAGCCCTGTGTGATCGGTCGCATTGACCTGTCCTCATGTGGAATAATGCACAGCTGGGCAGCCTGCTAGAGGACATTGAGTAGCTCCAAGTCTGCTTCCTCAGCTCTAAAACAGACCCTGTCAGAGCCCACCATGCCTTATCTACAATTCTAAACTCCAGACAGGCTTTTTGGCCAGTTTGTGGCAAAGCAGGCTGGTGCCAAACTGACTTGAGGTTCTTTACAGGTCTTACCATGTGGAAAGTTCCAGGTCTCACTATAAAAACAGGGATACATTTGGTGGTCAACAGGTGTCCCAATCCCCACTGGAGTGTTGTGTAAAACACAGGAAGAATTAGGGTGGCATCCTCAATGCCACCACCACCACCAATAAAGGTGTTATCTTTTTTTTAAGTTCTTTGGCTTCTCCATTTCCTTTATTCTTCTTAACATCCCCCATCTGTTCTGTAACCACCAATGTGTACTTTTTTTTTTCCCCTTTCACAGCCTGACAATTCACCATTTAATTATTGCCTTCTGTTAGCTTCTCAAATCAGATTAATACAAAGTTTTCTTTTCATTATTTCAAATGCCTACATTAATTTGGTTTTAAAATTACTATTTTAAGTAATATGAATTGCAATATTACCAAACACATGCAAAAATACATTTACACACATATTTTTACACATATTTGAAGTACATACTGGGTTTTGAAGAGTTAATACAGAAAATTTAAAATATGCCAATAGCTTATATAATTATTTCACAGTGAATGATAGCATTTTAGATATATTGTAGCAAATTAAGCAGTTTTCTTCTTCTTTGTTTTTTTTTTTTTTCAGTTTTCTTCTTTAATACTAATTTTACTCTGGAATGCTATTTTTGTGAAATATATCACAGAAATGATGTATTGCAGAACTCACTTTTATGAAAATTGTCCTAGAGACAGTGCCAAACCTATAGTAAAAAATGAATTTGGTTTTTGAGTCAGATCCTCTCCCCCTCCAATAATACAACTCAACTTTATTTTAAGCTACTAGAACTATAACTTACTCTTTTTGTAGTTTTCCATCTTAAATCGTAGATTTATTATTTATTTATTTATTTATTTATTTTTTGTCTGTGCACAGGTCTTACTTCTTTCAACACCCTGTGTTTTTCCTCTACATGTGTTTTACTAGTTGAAGACTTCAGAAATAATGGCACTTGCAGTGCTCAGCTGGTCCCCAGAGCAGAAATTATTATGGCTTAAGTTGAGGTGAACAATAAAAATATCTAGGATTTAAATAATTTTGTAGAATAGTATTCTAGCTATTTTTTGAACTTATGGTTAACTTCCTATGTGGTCCTAAACTAACTCCTGAACTATTTAAGAGTCTGTTGAGGTAGAGATTAGGTATGTTCACATTTTAATAATAAAGTTTACTATAGCATTAATTCCTTTTCCCAAGCATCCCCAGCTTGGGGGCCTTCATAACTGGAAATGTATATTTCCACTATCTATTTGAAAGGAATCTCATCTAATTTACATGCTAATATGAGAATATATGTTGCCGATGTACATGAAATCATATAGTTTAGTAGTTTGCAACTTCCATCCAAATTAGTCTTTATTCTCAGCATCTTTTCTTTTCTTTTTTTAATTTTATTGTTGTTGTATTACTCCATCCCCTTTTTGCTCCCCTCTGTCCCCCTCCCCACCCTCCCATTCCCCCCAAAGTCAATCCCACCTGTTGTCCATGTCCATGGTTCCTTTATACTAGGCTCTTGTCTAAGCTGCTCCCCTTTCTTGCCTCTGCCTCCCCCCTCCCCCAAACCCCTTTCCCCCTGACCACTGAAGACCTATTCCTTC
>PVIW01001929.1:139424-253391 GCA_004026585.1 Noctilio leporinus
CTCATTATTGTCCCGTAATGGGTGAGATCATATGATATTTGTCCTTCACTGACTGGCTTATTTCACTAAGCATAATACTCTCCAGTTCCATCCATGTTGTTGCAAAGGGTACAAGTTCCTTCTTTCTTTCTGCTATATAGAATTCCATTGTGTAAATGTACCAAAGTTTTTTGATCCATTCATCCACTGATGGGCACTTCGGCTGTTTCCAGCACTTGGCTATTGTAAATAGTGCCGCTATGAACCTAGGTGTGCATAGGTTCTTGTGAATTGGTGTTTCAGGATTCTTTGGGTATAGTCCAAGTAGTGGAATTGCTGGATCAAAAGGCAGTTCCATTTTTAGTTTTTTAAGGAAACCCCATACTGTTTTCCACAGTGGCTGCACCAGCCTACATTCCCACCAACAGTGTGGTGCCCCGCATCCTCGCCAACACTTGTTGTCTGTTGATTTGTTGATGATTGCCATTCTGACAGGTGTGAGGTGGTATCTTATTGTAGTTTTAATTTGCATCTCTCTGATGACTAGTGATGTTGAGCATTCTTTCATATGCCTCTGGGCCCTTTGTATATCTTCCTCAGTGAGTTGTCTGTTCAGGTCCTTTGCCCATTTTTTGATTGGGCTGTCTGTCTCCCTGGTGTTGAGTCGCATTAGTTCTTTCTATATTTTGGAGATCAGACCCTTGTCTGAGGTCTCATTGGCAATTATGTTTTCCCATACAGTTGGTTCCCTTTGAATTTTGCTGATATTTTCTTTAGCCGAACAGAAACTTTTCAATTTGATATAGTCCCACTTGTTTATTTGTTCTTTGATTTCCTTTGCCCTTGGTGAAGTATCAGAAAACATATTTTTGCTTTGGATATCCAAAAGTTTACTGCCTATATTCTTCTCCAGGACCTTTATGGTGGCACTGCTTATGTTTAAATCCTTTCTCCACCTTGAGTTTATTTTGGTGTATGGTGTAAGTTGGTGGTCTAGGTTTATCAGCATCTTTTCTAACCTAAAGATTGACTGATTTCACAGCATACCAATGACCACTGGGTTGCTATTTAAAAAATAAATTGTTAACAAAATCTAAATAATACCCACCCATAAATAAACACATATTTTGTAACAGTGAATAAAAAGATAGCATTCATAAGTTAAAGTTGGTTCTTATCCATTCAGCTACCCTATATCTTTTGATTGGTGCATTTAATCCATTTACCTTTAAGGTTATTATTGATAGGTTCTTATTCATTATCTATTTTTCCCTTTGTACCTGTGTTTCTGTCTGTCTCTCTGTTTCTTCATCTTCTTAAAGCAGACCCTTTAGCATCTCTTGCAATGCTAGTTTGGTGGAGATGTATTCTTTTTTTTTAATTTTTTTTTTTTTAAGATTTTGTTATTTTTAGAGGGGAAGGGAGAGAGGCAGAGAGGAAGAGAGACATCAATGTATGGTTGCCTTTCACCTGCCTCCAGCTACGGACCTGGCTAGAGACCTGCCTTGCAACCTGGTTATGTGCCCTGGCTGGGGGATCGAACCAGAGACCTTTGGGTTTGCAGGCCAACACCCTATCCACTGTACCACCAGCCAGGGTGGAGATATATTCTTTTAACCTTCTTTTGTCTAGGAAACCTCTTATTTCACCTTCCATTTTGAATAACAGCCTTGCTGGGTAGAGTATTCTTGGTTGCAGGCCTTTGTTTTTCATTGCTTGAAATATTTTTTGCCATTCCCTTCTGGCTTGTTGTGTTTCTGTTGAGAAATCAGCTGATAACCTTATCACCCTTGTAAGTTTCTCTCTTGCTTCTTTTAGGATTCTCTCCTTGTCTTTGAAATTTGCCATTTTCATTATGATGTGGCTTGGAGTGGGCCTGTTTGGGTTCATTTTCATTAGGACCTTCTGTACTTCCTGAGCTTGCATGACAATTTCTCTCCTCAAGTTAGGGAAGTTTTCTGTCATTACTTTTTCAAATAGGTTCTATCCCTTGCTCCTTTTCTTCTCCTGGTATCCCTATGATACTGATGTTATTATGTTTCATGTTGTCCTGCAGCTCTCTTAAAACCTCTTGATTCTTTTTCAGTCTTTTTTCATTTCATTGTACTGTCTGGGAATTTTTTTCTACATTGACCTTCAGCTTGCTAATCTGATTCTCCGCTTTCTCTAGCCTGCTTTTGATTCCTTCCATTGTGTTCTTCAATTCAAAAATTGTATTCTTCATTTCCTCCTGGCTCTTATTGATGGTGTCTATGTCCTTTTTAATGCGTGTGTAGTTCTCAGTAAGTTCCTTGTAGCTTCCCAGGAGTTCTTTGTAGTTCCCCTGGAGTTGTTTGTAGTTTTCTTTTAACTCACTGAGCTCATTGAGCTTCTCTATCATCATTATTTTGAATTCCAAGTTTAATAGTGTGCTTGCCTTTATTTCACTTTGCACTCTTCCTGGGAATTCCCCTTTCCTTTTGCTGAGGGTTTATTTCTTTGTCTCCCCATTTTAGGTGACTCTTGTTTGTTTCTGCTTCTTGGATTATTCTCTTTTGACTTATTGTTTTAGTGGTGTGACCTGTGGTGTAAAGGTGCACTTTTTTTACTCCCTGGCTCTGCGCTTGGTGACGTCAGCTTGTGTCCCAGTCCGGGCCTAGTCAGCCAGTTGGAGACTCCCAGAGATCCACTGTCTTTGTCTCCTTTAGTTGTTAATCCAATTAGTCTATGATCAGTGGTCAGTTTTAGGCACCTCTGGCGGGGCAGATGAATTCAGTTGTTAATCCAATCCACCTGTGATCTGAGGTCAGGTTTAGGCACTGCTGGGTGGGGTGGATTAATTCCTATGGGTGGAGCTGTGGCTGCCCCTCAGGCTCCCGCCCTTTGGAGATGAGTGGTCTGCAGGCTGTACGGGGGATGGTTCAGCACTGGACTCACGGCTGCTCCCTCAACTCTCCCCCTAAAGCCACTGCCCCAAACTTTCCCCAAGCACCTCTAGTCCACTCTGCCCTTTCTCTGCTGGAGCCCCAGTTAGGGATGTCGCTGTATTTTCATGCATGGTCCCTTTGTGAATTCGGTCTCTCTGTCAAGTTGGCTAAACCTGGTGGCTTTTTGCTTTTCACAGGTGGGTGCTATTTTACTCTCAGCTGTGTTGCCGTAGGCTGGGAAGCCCAGTTGGGGGTTTAGATCCCACCCTTCTCAGGTGGAATCCCCAGCTGCTGAGATGCTTCTCTCTCCCTTCAGCTGCCACCCGTGGGAGCTCCGCCAGCCTCTCGCGTCTCCGCACTCCCTATTGGTCATGTCGTGATGAATTGGCATCTTCTGTTCCATCCGTGGTAATAAGGCTTCTCTCCAGTTGGTGTTCTGTTGGTTATTCCTGATGATTTCTCCCCAGTTAAATTGAATTCTAGTTTGGTGTTGGGAGGAGATTGGTGTAGCTCCACTTACTCCTCCACCATCTTTGTTCTCTAAAGTTGTATCTTTATAGGATAGAGATTGAAGCCAAGTTCTCCAGATCTACCCCCAAGCGTCTGAGAGAAGAATGAGGCCCACCTCTGAGGTGGCAATGCTGTGCTGTTGGTTGGAATGTCATCCCATAACCCACAGGTTTCACATTTGATTTGTGGTCAGAGCTGGGGTTCAATCCCCAGTCCAGAACATATGATCTCTGGTCTGGGCAGGTATAGGAGGCAACCTATGGATGCTTCTCTCTTTCATCAATGTTTCTCTCCCTTCCTCTTTCTCTAAAAGCAATGAAAAAATTTGTCTTCCAGTAAGGATCCTTTAAAAAATGTAAAAGCATGGCCAACATCTTAATTAGTGAGTACAATGTGTGAGGAGGGCAGGTGCTCCGGGGGCCGGGTGGTGGACCTCACAGTCACAGATGGGGAGCCACAGCAGGAATTTAGGGCTTGCGTTCCAGCACCAAGCCACAGATAAGACAAGTAAGCTGAGACTTTCATAAGTATAGTTTCCTGCACATCTATCTTTCCATATAGCCATATCCCAAAAGAAACAAAAAACTCTTCTTTGGTCAATCTTGCGTTATAATGTTTAAGTCCTCTTGGAAACAGCTCTTTGTGGTACAATTTCTGCTGAGAAGTGGCCTCAAAACCACCCAGCCAGTCCTGGTGCTAGTGGAATCCCCATTTGCTGTGGGTTGAACTAGCCATAGATGGGTTTGGGGTCGCAGGTTACTTTAGCCCTGGATTCACTTGCTTGGAAGTGGAGAAAGCAGCCACGTGGGGGCGCACAGTGACTCCCTTTTCTGGAAAAAGCTTTTCTCTCTCTCTCTCTCTCTCTCTTTTTTTTTTTTTATTTAATTTTATTGTTGTTTTATTACATCCACTCCCTTTTTCCTTCCCTCTGTCCCTTTCCCCACCCACTCACTCCCTCTCAAAGTCAATCCCACTTGTTGTCCATGTCCATGGTTCTTCCATACTAGTTCCTTACCTAAACTGCTCCCCTTCTTTGCCTCCTCCTCTCCCCTCCCACCTTCCCCTTCCCCTCTGCCCACTGGCAGAATTCATTGTATTCATGTATCTGGTTCTCTTTTGCTTATTTGTTTCTTTTGTTCATTATTATCTTGAAATGGGTGAGATCATATGGTATTTGTCTTTCACTGACTAGCTTATTTCCCTAAGCAAAATACTTTACAGTTCCATTCATGTTGTTGCAAAGGGTAGGAGTTCCTTGTTTCTTTCTGCTGTGTGGTATTCCATTGTGTAAATGTACCAAAGTTTTTTGATCCAATCATCCACTGATGGGCACTTAGGCTGTTTCCAAAACTTGGCTATTATAAATAGCACTGCTATGAACATAGGGGTACCCACGTTCTTCTGAATTGGTGTTTCAGGGTTCTTCAGGTATAGTCCTACTAGTGGAATTGCTGGATCAAAAGGCAGTTCCATTTTTAGTTTTCTAAGGAAACCCCATATGGTTTTCCATAGTGGCTGCACCAGCCTGCATTCCCACCAACAGTGCATGAGGGTTCCCTTTGCCCCACATTCTCGCCAACACTTGTTGTTTGTTGATTTGTTGATGATTGCCATTCTGACAGGTGTGAGGTGGTATCTTATTGTGGTTTTAATTTGCATCTCTCTGATGGCTAGTGATGTTGAGCATTCTTTCATATGCCTTTGGGCTCTTTGTATGTCTCCCTCAATGAGTTGTCTGTTCAGGTCCTTTGCCCATTTTTTAATTGGGCTGTCTGTCTCCCTGGTCTTGAGTTCCTTAAGTTCTTTATATATTTTGGAGATCAGACCCTTGTCTGAGGTATCATTGGCAAATATGTTTTCCCATAGAGTTGGTTCCCTTTGAATTTTGCTGGTGTTTTCTTTAGCTGAACAGAAACTTTTCAATTTGATAAAGTCCCATTTGTTTATTTGTTCTTTGATTTCCTTTGCCCTTGGAGAAGTATAAGTAAACATATTTCTGCATAGGATATTTAAAATCCTGCAGGATATAGTAAAACTTTACTATATTTTTCTCCAGGACCTTCATGGTGGCACTGCTTATGTTTAAGTCCTTTATCCATATTGAGTTTATTCTGGTGTATGGTGTAAGTTGGTGGTCTAGTTTTATTTTTTTGTATGTTGTTGTCCAGTTCTCCCAACACTACTTGTTAAAGAGACTGTTTTTACTCCATTTTATGTTCCTTCCCCATTTGTCAAATATTAATTGACCATAGAGTCCTGGGTTTATTTCTGGGCTCTCTATGCTGTTCCATTGATCTATATGTCTATCCTTATGCCCATACCAGATTGTTTTGATGACAGTAGCCTTATAGTATAGTTTGAGTCCAGTAGTGTGATTTGTCCTACCTTGTTCTTCTTTCTCAAGATTACTGTGGCTATTTGTGGGCTTTTTTGGCTCATATAAATTTTTGAAGTATTTTTTCTATTTCTGTGAAGTATGTCGTTGGAATTTTAATTGGGATTGCATTGAATCTACAGATTGCTTTGGGGAAGAAGCTTTGAGACATCATCCAAGAGAGAGAAATTAGCCCACTTTCCTGCAGGACTTGTCTTAAAAGACAAAATTGAAAACAGCCAAGCAAACCATGTCAGAAATTTTGCTCTCTCTTCCATGGGCCAGCAATCCCTGTCTGGGACCCGGAATGGAGAGGTTCTCATTCAGGGGAGACACTGACTACCACATTTACTGCCACCTGCTTGTCATCAAAACCAAACAACAGCAGAACATCCTTCATGAATGTGTCAAAGCAGTTCTTCTCAAACTTGATGGTTCATGGAATCTCCTGGGGATCTTGTTAAAAAGCAGAGAAAAGTTTCCCAGGTCTGGGGTGCAGCTGATGCTGCTGGATGGAGTGCCACCAGTTGAGAGCATTGGTTTACCAGCTGGAGCAGACGCCCAAGAGCAGTAGCTTCAACAGCACTGCTGTGGCTGCTCTCCCACTGAGCTGTCTGGCTGTGGGGGTCCAGGGCTGGTACCCCAGGCTCCTTCCATCCTTGAACTATCTCACCTACATGGGTCAAAATAGCTGCCTCTCACAGTCACACCCATCCAAGCCAGTGAGAAGAGAGACATTTGCAGGTATTGTTTTTTAAAAAATCAGGGCATTGGAAATACAGTTGTCCTGAACTTAAGGCGATAAAAGAAAAAGAAGAGCAAAAGCTTAAAGACAACCTAAACATGTTATGTCCTAAGAACTGAGCTTGGTAACCATCAGGTGGCAACCTCCCCAATAGAGACAGACAGGAGTGTAGGCTAAACTCCATTTTCAGTTAGGATCCAACCAGCTGTCTGTCAGCCTCACATTATAAGGAATGTGCCAATTAGATTAGATCATTTAAAAGTGCAGTTAGGCCCTGAATGGTGAGGCTCAGTTGGATGGGCATGGTCCCGCAAAGCGAAAGCTCAGTGGTTCAATTCCCAGTCAGGGCACATGCCTGGACTGGGGTACGTGCAGCGTGCAGGAGGCAACTGATCAATGTTTCTCTTTCACATCAAAGTTTCTCTCCCTATCTTTCTCCCTCTTTCCCCTTTCTCCAGAATCAATGAAAGAAAAAGGAATGTACAGTTAGAAAGCAAGGGGCTTCTAAATAAAATAATCAGGATGAAATACTTATTTTTAAAATATTGATATGGGTGAAATAAAGAGAAAACAGAAAGAAAAATTATAAGACTTGTCCCAGCCAGATGGGAACCTTTTAGATGGTTATTTTGGGGGTTCCTTTATCCACCATAGTACATTTAAGCTGAACTTCATTTAGCTGCCACTTAGTATGGCTTATCAACATGCCCTTGTTTTCTGTATGTTTTCCAGGTGAATCGAAGCCTTTCCCTGTCACCGTGACAAAGAAAGTGTCAGAAACTGTGTTTACCACATGGGATATATCTTCCACAGTCTCTATTGATAGAGTACCCAGTTTATTAAGCAAATCATATGAGCCTTGCAAACATCTTGGAATTATCACTGACCCTATTACCCTCAAATCAGCAAGGTCAAGAGAACTAATGGAAAAATTGGATTCAAGCAGAAAAAGTCTTAATTACATGGGGCTAAATGAGCTGATGAAGATTATTTACCAATTTTTGACTTTGTTTGAATTTTGCTGGTTCTTTAGTTTTTCATTTTTTGAGCTATAAGAAAAAAAATGTGTTTTTCTTAGCCACCTATGACTTAGAGCATTTTGGTAAATTATACCTTTGTAAGCAGACTTGAGACATTTATATTTTTCTCCCTACCTGATTCCTCCAGAATTTGAAAACTCTTAGTAAGTATTCTTATTTTCATGGCAATATTGTGATTTGCATAAGTTAATAAGACTCTGTTCTTCTTATAACAGAACACAATCGGAAACCAATTATGTTACCAAGGCTTTGACTAGAATGTCCCATTTGAGAGAGACATGTGTAGACTTGGATATGACCCCAAAGCTTTAAGAAAATAAGATTGATTTATGGAGGCCAATAAAGGCCTCTGGGAAAAACAGGTCTTGCACCTTTCTCACGGGTTCATAGCAGCCTCACCAGGTAAGTAAAGAGTGCAGTAACCTTAGGACATTTGGAGGACCTCAAGAGGAGATGGACTCTCCCAAATATATAAAGTACTTCAGGCAAAGCCTAATGATAAGTCCTTGGCTTTTTTCACCTTGAGGGGCCTTTTAAAGATCAATCTAAAGATTCCTTACGAAAAACTCCAGCAAAGAAGATTTAAAAGAGCCTATCTGGGCCCTGGCTGGTGGTACAGTGGATAAGGTGCCAACCTGCAAACCCAAAGGTCACTGGTTCGATTCCCAGCTAGGGCACATAACCAGGTGGCAAGCCAGGTCTCCAGCCAGGTCCATGGCTGGAGGTAAGTGAAAGGCAACCATACATTGATGTCTCTCTCCCTCTCTGCCTTTCTCCCTTTCCCTCTCTCTAAAAATAATAAATAAAATAAAAAATAAATAAATTATATAAAATTAAATTAAAGAGTCTATATGTTTAATCACTATTCTTGCTGGTCTTATACAAATAATCAGGCCAAATTTATTGAAACTAGATTTAGTTAGCAAATAAATTAGTCTCACATTGACTATCTTCTTGACTGGCTGCCTTCTGAATTTAGAACCTGGATTATAATCTGCTTCATGTGTGCTGGTTCCTGACCATTGGCCTGACCTGGTTGAGCTTATTAGTTATCTTCCTGTACCCCGGGACTAGTCATGTACCAGTACCTATCCATCTTGCCCCATTCTGTATAATTATTTGATACCTGTGACCTGTGAAGTGATGTGGAGGACAGCTACTTCACCTTTCAGCACCCAACATGTGCCTATAAGTTTCCTTTAATAGACCCTTTTTAATCACCAGACCAGAGTGGCAGTTTTGTTCTTGGGGCTTTATCCGCTGTCTGCTTCAGAGGTACATTCCCCCTGGGTCTGCGTGCACTCACAAAACTCCTGGAGCAGCGCTGCAGTGAACATTTGTACTCCAGTCTTTGCAGCAACATGTTTTCATTCCTCCCAATAAACACCTAACAGTGGAATTGCTGGGTCATTGGGTGGATATGTTAACTTTATGAGAAACATCCAAAAATTCCCCCAAATATTGCACCATCATTTTCTCCTATTCTTTTTTTTTTTTTTTTAAGACTTTACTGATTTTTAGAAAGGGGAAGCTAGAGAGAAAGAGAGGGAGAGAAATATTGATTTGTGGGAGAAATAATCAGTTGCCTCTCATGTGCCCCAACTGGAGACCTGGCCTGCAACCTAGGCATGTGCCCTGATGGAAAACCAAACCAGTGACTTTTTGGTTTGCAGGCTGGTGCTCAATCCACTGAGCCACAACAGCCAGGGCCATTTTCTCCTATTCTTTATAGCACCAGTGAGGGGACAAGAGCTGGACCAGCAAGTAAGCCACTGGAGGTATCAAGGCAGTGTCAGTGGGCCATAGCTGGTCCTTACAGATCAATAATCATGAGACATTATACAAAATTCAGGACTTCCGCCTGGTTGGAGCTGAGTAACAGCTGCTCCCTCCAGCTGGAACACGGGCTGTCCAGTCAGCCACAACCCTGCCTGGCCTGCCTTGCTCATCTAGATGCTCTTGCGGAGGCACTGTTGACCCTGGAGTGAGACCACTGTTCCTTCGGTAGGCCCCAAGGACACAAGACCAGACCCCAGGTTGGGGAAGCAATGCACATCTCACAGCATCCCTCTACAGGCAGATCACAGCATCAGCCATCTGCCTGACCCCTTTTGTCCATCTTCATGTCTCATTCCCCTCCCCTGCCCAGGCAGACCTGCATTCATGCAGGTGTCAATTTAATGACCAGGTCTTTGTTCCACCAGGCCACCCTTGCCTAGCAGACACATCTCCAAGCCACTCTTCCCTTACCCTCCACTGCTCCTGCAGAACTCTGAGCTCAAGTTTTGGTTCTGCTTCTTGCTGGCTTAGGGACTTTGGCTGAGTTTTCTCATCAGTACAATGGATGTAATACCAGGAACCATCTTAGAGGGTAATTGGAAAGACCAAGTGAGCAGAGACACAGGAAGCATCAGAAGAGAACCTGTATATTCACTGTCATGAATCTCCCCGAATTCTTCAGTCCCAGGGGCTGCAGCCCAGGGCCCCCAAAGGCCCATTGGAGCAGAGGCTTGTGGAATGTCGGGTCTGTGGCCATGACCTGCTCCAGCTGGTGGCTGTCCTGTGGCCATGTGGGCCTGGTATGGACACATTGCACTTCTTCAGATTACCAAGTGGGAACTCTAGAGTCTTGTTTAAAGTCTCTTGTTTTGCAAATGCAATTTTTAAAGAAGATTTTATTCATTATTTTCAGAGAGAGGGGAAGGGAGGGAGGAAGAAAGGGAGAGAAGCATCAATGTATGGTTGCCTTTCACCTGCCTCCAGCTAAGGACCTGACTGACGGGAGGGAGAACTGGTTTGAAGCCTGGTTATGTGTCCTGACTGGGGAATTAAACCAGTGACCTTTGGCTTTGCAGGCCGGTGCCAATCCACTGAGCCACACCAGGCAGGGCTGCAAGTGCTATTTTTAAAAAAGAAGTCTTAAATGCTCTGAGTGTCCAATGAAAGTCTTTCTCTGTCTCTGCTTTTCCTGGTGTTGGGGCCACACCTGGACCCCTGGCTGTGGCTTGGTCACTCCTGACAGGTGCTCAGGGCTCCAGACTGTCTCTGGAACAAGGAGAGCACACGGAAATGGGGCTGAACAAAGAGAGGTCACTGTCACTGCTGCCGAGGCAGTTGGGCTGCACTGAAGTGCTCCTCTGGGACTTGCCTCCGTCCCCTGCCTCCCCCGCCAGCATCTGCCCTCCCCCTTCCTCCAGCTGTCCCAAGCCTGCTGTCCCAGAATGGAGGCGGGCCAGTGGAAGAGTGGATGATGAAGCAGAGCAGGGCCTCCACCCCACCAAGCCATGGCCCCCCATCAGGTGAGGGCTCCAGGGAGGCCGAGGGCAGAGCTCAGCGCACAGCACAACATGCATGCCACCTTCCCACAGGGACAGCTTTGAGTTCCAGTTCAAAGGTTTGGGCTAAACCCAGCCTCTCCTCCGTCCCTGGAAAGGTCTTTCTCGATTTTTCTAATCTCAGTCTGGAATTTGGAATTTGACCTGCAAGAAGGTTCTCTCAGCAGGCAGTGCAGAAGGGAGGGCTGCCACTCCCCTCCTAAGCTGTGGCTGCTAGGGAAAGGAGCCCAGGTGTCCCCTTCACTCTGCCTCCTTCCACTGCAGAAGCTACCAACAGGCTCCAGGGCAGGTGAGCCCTGCGTCCAGGGGAAGGTAAGACACCCCTTCAATGCCCATTTGCAAACTGGAGGAGCTGGCCTGGGACAGGACGCTGTGCTGGCAGGAAAGCCTGCAGCTGACAGCCCAGGGTAGGGGGTGCCCAGGGCCTCTCCTCGGGGAAGCCTTACCTACCTACGGGCAGACGGAGCGTGCTTTGAGGGTTGGGCACAGCCAGTGGCAGCAAGCATGGGTCCCGCTTTTCCCACTTACTGAGTCACTGGCCACTCGCTGAGCCTCAGGTTCCTTATCTGTTAAATGGAAAGGTGAACCTCATCCTAGCCCAGTTCACAGGTGTGGAGAGCCCCCCACCCCACCCCAAAAAAGGCAAGTGAAAACATCTGCATAACAATAAAACGCTATTGTTACTGCAGCGGCAGCTGCTGTTGACTACAAGCAAAAGGAGTTTTCACTGGTACCTGCTGGGCACATGCAGCAAGGTTTGTCCTGGGGCTGGCCTAACTGGCAGTCAACCCCCTAATTCACAGACAGAGCCTGGGGGCCATTGAGAAACTGGCCAAAGCTTGCACAGAGATTCAACTCCCATGGCTGAGCTTACCCACAAAACCTATTTCCAATGGCTTCTGCTGGGTGGGTCTGGGCAATGGCTGGGAGATGTGCCATCCCTCAAAAGGCATCCTGGGGATGTGTCTTGGGGGGCGAGGGTCTTGATGTGCCAGAATAATTGGAAATGGCTCTGAAAATTCCACAGTTGCTTGTTTCACAAATGTTTGCTGAGTGTCTGCTGTTACAGAACAAAATTTAACCAAGTCAATTTACAGATCTAATTGGCTTCATTAAGTGATTCATAAATGGGTCAGCATCCCATCCAGCCACTAGGAGGGTAGCTTTGAGAGGCTGTACAAAACAGGAGGTTTATATAGCAGAAAGAGTGTGGGATTATGAAGTTAAAATGTAGATAGTGTTTCTTAGGGGTAGGCAAGCAGTCTAATCAGGCAGAAAAACTCACTAGTGCTAACCAGGAAATTCCAGACTGATTGATTTAAAATTCCACTCCCAGGAGAGGCTGAAACTGCAAGCAGGCCAGCTGTTATTTTGCTTTGATGATGTGGATGAGCAAAAGTGACTCTATTTGGGCTTGTTGTTTCTCCTTTTAACATTGGTTTGGAGACACAGTGTGAGTCTTCACTTACCATGTAGAGGGAACAGGCAGCAGTGAGAGAGTTGTACAAGTAAAATGTCATGCATATTCAATGGTGATGAGAAGTCATGTTTACTATGAGGGTAAATAAGGACAAAATTTAGGTTGAGGTTAAGAGAAGGCTCTTTGGGGATGTTACAGGAGGGTGACATCTGAAGGATGAGTTAAGAGTTCATCAAACCAAGAGTGTAGGGAACAGCATTTCAGGCAGTAGGAACAGAATGGCAAAGTCCCTAAGGTTATGAAATAGTGCTCAAGGGATAAAAAGTAAGCCCATGTAAGGTGGGCAGGGCCACCACAACAAATTAGGCATGAAGATGCTTTGAGCAGGAAAATGATCTCATCATTCAAGTATGTTTCTGGCTTCCCCATGAAGGATGGGTCAGAAGGAAGCCAGAGTGGTGTCAGGGAGGCAAGATAGGAGGTTCCTACTCTAAGCAGCTTGGATGAAAGTGAGAGAAGTCAAGGTGAAGGAGAGTGGATGGACTCAGGTGATACTTTGGAAGTAGAATAGGATGGGATTAAGGGTTAATAGATACTGGGAGTTGAGGCAGAATCATTCTAAATTCTTTAATGATATGTTTGCGATGTATGGCATCCTTGCTTCAGCATAGTGGCTCTCAGAGAGTAGATGCTCATAGACCACCTGAAGAGTGAATGACCGAAGCCGTGAACGAATGAACGAATGAATGAATGAGTGAGTGACTTAAAGATGACACGACTCTTGGGTTTCTTGTATAAGAAGCAGTGTGGGTAAACTTGCCATTTAGCAAGATAAGAGGGCTGGACGCTGCTGATGATCACAGTCTCCAATTTGGACTAGTTAACTTTGCGATGCCAACTGGACACTCACTAAGGTGCCCCCTGGTATTTGGACAGGCAGATCTGGGGCTCACAAGGTTCTCTCATGACTGTTGTTCTCCACAGGAATCATAAGACAAGGTCATCACTGGAGGGATGAGGAGGGTGGAGGAGAAAGCCCACTGAGTTCCCCGCACTCACATGTGGACTGACTGGGGAGAGTTGCCTTACCCTGCCAGGCCTGCAGTATCTTTCCCAATACCAGAGCTGCAGCTATTCCTGACAGGCTGGGGTTGGTCCCTCTGCTTCAACCAAAGTCCCCTGGAAGCTGTCCTTTTAGCTTTTTTCTAAAGACCTGTCACTGATGAACCCCATGGCATAACTGGTCAGATGGCCAGAGGTGGACCTTCAGTTCCTCCTCCTGCAGTTCTAGTCTCTACCTTACAGAGCAGACCCACTCTCTGGTTGGGCTGCCTCCACCCCCAGCCTTGCTGGGCATCCTAGACCCGAGCCAATCAACAGCCAGGTTGTGGAGTGGGCAGTCACCTCCACTGAAGGTGCCCCAGAAGAATGTCTGGAAAGAGTGTGAGTGGCTTGTTATTACCCCATAACTTTCCCTGCCAAGTGTCCTTGTGCTGACAGTAGTTAGGCTCTCAAGGAATAAGCCTGGGTGGAGCCCTGAATTGGTTATTTATTAGTGATGTGACCTTGAGCCCAAGACCTAGGTTTGCTTTCCATAACTCTTCAATGGGGTTCATCAGACCTGACCTCTCAGTGGTGCTGTGTGCTTCAGATGAGATGCACATGCATAGGTGGCCAGGGCATTTCTGGCCATAAAGTCCATACCTTTTATTTATTTATTTTTAAAATGGCTTTTGAAGAAGGGCAGGGTAGGGTAAGTATTCTGGACCTAATCATGTTATATAATGAACATGCTTAATGCTTTTAACCAACTTGTGGCATGGGTCTGATTATTATCCCCATTTTATAGATGGTGAAAGGTAGTCTTAGAGAGATTCTTGGCCCCAAGATCCCAGAGCTAGTAAGGTGCAGAGATTTGAACCAGACGATGTCTTTCTAACATCTTCACACTTTGTCATGACACAGCTATTTCTAGGAGAACATTTTACCTGCAATTAAAGTTTGTCATTGCTAGTCACTTTCATCTTCACTAGTACAGGGCACTTCACCAGTGCAGAGTTCTCTGTCTGTCTCTCCCTCTCTCCCATGATCTGTCCCCGCTGATGTGTTTGATATCCTTAGGCAGCTATGCCCCATCCTAGCCAAATAGTTCACACTGTTCTGTGAGTTTGAGTGTACTTATGCTATAAATCTTGTGCACTTCTTTTACTTTCATTATCAAGTGTTTCAGATGCACAAAGGGTTTTGTTTTTTTGGTTTTTTTTTTTAAGATTTTATTCATTATTTTCAGAGAGAGGGGAAGGGAGAGAGGCAGAGGGGGAGAGAGACATCAATGTATGGTTGCCTTTCACCTGCCTCCAGCTATGGACCTGGCTGGAGATCTGGCTTACAACCTGGTTATGTGCCCTGGCTGGGAATCGAACCAGCAACCTTTGTGTTCACAGGCCGATGCCTATCCTCTGTGCCACCAGTCAGGGCTTGCACAAAAGTTATAAAGAACAATACATGCCCCACAAGTGGATACACACACAGGAGTAGAAGCTTCCCCACCTCACCTGTCCACTTAGTTTCCAGTCTTTTCTTCAGCTGGACTGTGGAAAATTTCCACATCTGCAGTGCAGATTATGTAACTGGCCAGAAGAAAGAGGGTGAGTGGCCATCCTTGTGGCCCAGCTCCCTTTTGTTCTTTGGCCCATGGGTGACCAAGAACAGGGTGTTCTTGCAAACAAAGCCATTGTTATAAGGCCCACTTTGCACAACTCTGGTTAACCCTGCCCTCCCATCCAGGGAGAACCCCTCCTAGGAGGTGCAGCAGGAGCCCAGCCCCAGTGTAGCCCTGCTGGGGCAGTGCAAGGGGCAAAGGGCGCTAGGGCCATTTTACCGAGTGGTTTGGACACACAGGGTGCTGCATGGGGCCAGGTCTACCTTGCTCACCTTTGTCCTCCTTGTCTAGCCCTGAGCCTGGCACATGTTCTTACCTAATAAATATTTGTGCCCTGAGCCCCCAAGGCTTAGCATGGAGCCTAGCACACAGCTGGTGCCTAATGAGTGTTATGGAAAAGAAACTGAGAAAGGATGTAGAAGACTGAAGGTGAGAAGAGAAAGGAGAGAAAGGCAGGAGGAAGGGACAAAGGAAAACAGAGCCTCCAGTATCGGATAATACAATGAGCTTCCATTTGGGACCTGGGTTTGAATCCCACATCTGGCACTTAATGTGCCTGAGAAGCAAGTGGCACAACTAGGGCCTGAATCCAGCTTACTTCCACCTCCTTAGGCCTCACTTCCCACCTCTAATATGCTTTCTCACTGGCTTTTAAGGGGAAGCCACAAATGTAGTGAACTCCAGCCTGTAAACTGAAGAGTCACTGGTTCGATTCCCAGTCAGGGCACCTGCCTGGGTTGCTGGCAAGGTCCCCAGTTAGGGGTGCATAAGAGGCAACCACACACTGGTGTTTCTTTCCCTCTCTTTCTCCTTCCCTTCCCCTCTTTCTGAAAATGAATAAATATAATCTTTTTTTGAAAAAAGTGCTCATGCATTTGCTGAAGAAGGGGCACCTGAGAGTTCTCCTGTGACCTTGTGACAGAGGCAGCAGCACTTGGGCTCTGTGGTCTCTCTGCTCAGTGCTCCTAGTCCCTGGCAGGACCCCACCTCCTGAAACATAGGAAGAGCTTCGAGCAGTGCCAGCCTGCCCAGAGTGATGATGAATGACTTGTTTGTCTGCACCCACCCCTCTTGGTGCCAGGCAGGCCAGGGCAGGGAAGGGGCAGCTGGTGGAGGGACTGGGGACGGGGAGGACTGGCTCACCAGTCAGCCCACTGCCCCTTCTCTCTCTTTTTTCTCCCCTTTATACCTGCTGGGCTCTAGAACAATCTATCCCAGTCCTCAATTAAGCTGCCTCCTAAGCCTCTCGCCCTCATTGCTGGAAGCAGCAGGTTGAGATGTTTGGAAATGCAGGCTCTCAGTCAGACAGATCTGGATTTGAGTCATAGCCCTGCCACTCATCAGCCACAGACACAGCTTACAAAATGAAATAAGAGCACTACCTATCTAACAGGGGCTTCACCTTTGAGACCACCTTGAATGACCATCTAGCCTCCCACCCCAAGCCTCCAGATCTGCCTTTTCTGCTTAGACCTCCCCACTCCCTTGCAAGAAAGCTCCAGAAATCCAGCACCCACCCTCCCTTCTCACTTTCTCTCTTCAAGGTCTCAGAGCAAGTCTGAGACCTGACTGAGGCTCAGGTGATCTAGGTAGGAATTCGGGCTTCTGTTGCACACTTCTGTATGAGAGCAGGATAAGGGTCTGAGCTGGCTTTGCCCATCACTTGTCTCCCCTTTCTCCCCTCTGCCCCCCTCTTTCATTCCATAAATGCTGTGGATCAATGCTTTCTTGGCTCTTCGCCTCCATGTCTCAGGTCTAAGAAGCTACGAGCATCCTCCCAACAGAAGGAGAGTGAGGCCCAGTCCTGGGAAGAGAAGTTCAAAGTTACACTGGGCATGGTCAGGGCATTGAGCGCTTCCCTAAGGCTTCTTCACTAAGTGAACATCCAGCCTCTTGAAGGCTCTGGGTTCTCAACCTGAGGACACTGATGGCTGTCAGTGCTACTGGCATCTAGTGAGTAGAGCCCAGGTATACTGCTAAACATCCTACAAGGCAGCCCTGCATAACAAAGCAATAACCAGTCCCAAATGTCAGTAGTGTGGAAGATGAGAAACTCAACTTCAAGAACAAGAAAATCCTGCATAGGCAACTAAGCCTTCAGGCTTTTGGGCAGTTCTGATCAGAAGCAAAAAATCATTTCCCCATGCTCCCTCCCCATCCCTTACTTTGTCTGTTAATCTCCTGTCATAACCAAATATCCTTCCTGCCCACCTTCTTGCTTCCAGTCTAGCCTCCCCACTTCCTTGTTATACATGCTACTTCCTTGTCCAAAATCCTCCAATGGTGCTTCCTGAACTTAGAGCCCATGTGGAATGGGGGCATTGCTGCTCCCCCTACAGAGATGTTTTCAAAATTGATGGGACACTTTTGGTTGTCACAATGATTTGGGGGTACCGCTGGCATTTAGTGCATGGACACTAAAAAAGCTAGACACCCTGAGATGCACAGAGCTGCCCATGAACAAAAACTTTCTGATGTCATATGGGTGAAAACATGCCTATAACTATTTGAAGCTAGGACCTATCTCTAGTTTACCTAAAACACAATATGTTGGAGTATTTTTAATGTAAAATGTACCTGTTTTTAACTCCTACATTGTCTCAAATGTTTCTCAGAGGGCTCTGTCTTAAACTAAGAGCCTGATATTCATGCACTTGCTTGGACTTCCTCATAACGTTTAAAATCACAGAGTACTTTTACAAACGTAAACATCTGGTGTATATACGAGTCTCTATTCTGGTGTTTGTAGATTTGCTCTTTCATCTTCGCTTCTGGAGTATAAAGGCTCCTGCATTTCTTGTTCCTCTTAAGCACACAGCGCCTTCGTGCCGTTGGAAGCACCTGGCTGCCCCCTTGAGCCTTTCAGTGCAGTCAGACAGTTTTACGTTAAAGTATAATTATTTTTGTCATAAGTAGCTTGGCTTTCCTTTTATTTCTTGGAGTTCTATGAGCCATTCTAGCAAATTAATTGGACCCAAGGAGTGTCATTGGAACCTCCAATCTACAGCCAGTCTGTGGTGAGAAGCACAGGTGACAACCTGGACTTGCAAGTGGCATCTGATTGCATGGTTATGTTAGAGGGTAGGGACCATCTTGTAGGTCTGAGCCCTTAACCTGATGCATTGGATGCTCTCTCTGTGTAGACAGTGTCTGACCTGGGTTGAATTCTTGAATGTTCTGCTGGTGCCTGAGAATTGTTTATTGGTATAGGGGGGACCCTCCCCTAACAGTTGGATTTCAGAACCTTTTTAAGGGGGCATTACAAAATGCTTGTTATAAAAACCAGGGATGATATATGATAGGATGAGAACCACTGATAAAATTCTTTTTTGTTTTTGTTTTAAAAAATATGTTTTATTACTACCAGCAGGAGGGACATGCATGGGGTGGTGGATTCACTGGGCTCAGGGTACGTGTGGTCTGAGAGGAGACGATGGTGACTGGGAAGCTGAAGGAAAGGGTTGGGTCTGGAGGCTAGCTCCAAAAGCTCCTCAGGTTTACTTCTGGAAACGGGTAAAGGAAACATGGCAAGTTACCGCCAGGTCGCCAATAAGATTAAGAAATTCTTGGAAATCTAGCTGTCCATCATTGTTCATGTCCAACTTCTTCATCATGTGGTCAAGGACATCAGGGTCCTGGTTCTTTGTGAAGGCCACCAGTTCTGTATTCATGAAGGTTAGGAACTCAGTCTTGGAAAGTGTAGAGCTGTTTTTGTCCCTGCCAGCAAACCTCTGGAAAACAGCAATCAGAGACTCGATGCACCTCTCAGTTTCTGTGGGGCTGGATAGTTTTGCTATGTCGGAGTAGAGCGAGGAGCAGAGACTGAGCGCAGGAGCAGAGACTGAGCGCGGGAGCAGCGCTGTGTGCAGGGAGCGGTGCTGCGAGGTCTGATAAAAATCTTTTAATGATGTAAAAAGGCTGGTGTAATCACTTTCATGCCTGATCAGCCTCACTGCTCATCTCCCCCTTTTCAGCCTTAATAGTCAGGCAAGAATTGGGTGTTTATTCACACCTCATTGTCTGCATAGGCTGTTGCCTCAGCCTGGAATGCTCTCCAAACCTGAATCAGCCATGCAGGACCACCTATTCATTCATCAAAATCCAGTTCAGATGCTGCTGATTGGATTCCTTCATGTAAAATTAGGTGGCCCTTGCCTCACTCCACCTTGTAGAAAACAACAACAGCAGCAGCAGCAGCAGCAGCAGCAGTAGCTATAATTTATTGAGCACAACTGTGCAAGGCACTGAGCTCAACACTTTACAGCTAGTAGTTCACAGCAATCTACAAACTATCAGCTCTTATTGCCCCATTTTGCAGATAGGAAAGCTAAATGTTAGAGAAATCAAGAAATGTGTCCAAGTTATCAGGATCGGTCAGTGGTAGAGATGGCTGTATAGGTCCTATGCTAGATTACTCAACATGTAAGTTCCTATGCATCTCCACTATACTAATCATCACATAGTGTAGTTATTATCTGTGAGTGGATTTATTTCGTTATTGAGCTGCACATCATGGAGGGCAGGGACTGAATCTTTTTGTTACCATAGATAGTTAGCTAAGTATTAATAAGGAAGGAAGCAAAGGGAATTGGATATTATTGGGCATAATCAACCAAAGAGCATGAGACTGTTTATTTCACCAGGAAGCTATAGCTTCATACACTCCAGGGATTACACTGTTACCTCACAAGGGATTAGCACCCCTTTTTCCCTTCTTCCAGTACTGGCTTGTTGAAGTGAGCAGTGGGAGGGAAGCACATACACAACACAAGTCAAAATGATACAAGATGAGGTGCTTGGCCATAGAGATCTGTCAGTCTAAACTGGAAAAGGGCTAGTTGGTGGACCCATCAGAAGCCCATGAAAACCGTGACTAGTTTAGTTCAGTTGGTTGGAGTGTCATCCCATCTACAGAAAGGCTGCAGGTTCAATTCCTGTTCAGGTCACATTCCTGGATTTCAGGTTCAATCCTGGGTCAGAGGACCTACAAGAGGCAACCAATCAATGCCCAACTCCTGCCCTGGAAAAGCAATCCTGAAAAGGAAAAAAAAAAAAAATTATCAGGTGAAGATAAAATTTTTTTTAAATAATAAAAAATCTTAAAATCTGCAAAAGTTTGAGGAGTTGATTGATTATTTTGTAAAAGCTCCTGGTCTTTCCCAAGATAATATAATCCTAGGAGAACAAAGAAGCTCCCCAGCCCCTCTCACCTGAGAGCCCATGCTTGCTCTGTGTGTTTGTGCATGCTCTCCATAACAATGTGGCCCTAAAGGGCTATAAATTGCAGGCTCCAAGCAGAGC
Source organism: Noctilio leporinus (assembly GCA_004026585.1). Classification (NCBI taxonomy): domain Eukaryota; kingdom Metazoa; phylum Chordata; class Mammalia; order Chiroptera; family Noctilionidae; genus Noctilio; species Noctilio leporinus. The sequence goes on from PVIW01001929.1 coordinate 159,697, forward strand.
CTGGATACCATAGCACAGCAATGGATTGCAGCCAGAAACGCAAGCTAAGCTTGCTGGTTAGGAACTGAGACCACTTAGCAACCTCCTATGGGCTCCAAAGAACTATGCTTTGATGCAGAAACTCTGGACACTAGCCTTTGTTTTCGCCTTGCTGAGGACATGGCTGGGCTTTTTCCATCCTGGGATGGATGGAGATGGGACACAGAGGCAGCCTCCCACCTGAACAAATGAAGCCACACTACAATCGCCCATTGGCGACCGTGGAATGATTTCCTCATGACCCAGTGAAGGAACCCCATTTCCACCAGCAATGTCTCTATTCCTAAACCCCTGAACACTGGCACTCTGAGTTGAATCACATCTTAACCCAGGAATAAGTCAGTGCCCAGATCACTCATAGTAAAAATCATCCTTGGTAAGCTTATCGGTTCCAAAGTGCTACTGTAACAAATTACCATTCACTGGCTTAAAACAGTATCAGTATCTTTCCGAGTCAGCTGCCAAAGGTGACAGAGGGGCAGGTCCTGGTGCTCCATGACCAAGGCCTTCTGCTGGGCTACCTGGTGGCCATTACCGCCAAGTGGATATTAATGGGTTGGAAGGTGATAGTTGTGCTCTGTGAGGCCATCAACATTTCTGGCACTTTCTACATAAACAACTTAAAGTACCTGCTCATCCTCTGCAAGTGGATGAAAGAACCCATCCCCTGGGCCCTGCTGCTTCCAAGCTCCCAGCAGCATCTTTTGGCAATGGAAGGAAGCATGTGCCCCAGCAGAACAAATGAGGCCAGGCCACCTGCAGCTGCCTCAAGGTGCCTGACAGGATGCCCTGGGCCTACGTCAAGAAAAAACGAATGGTCGTTCCGACAGCCCTTGAGGTTGTGCATCTGAAGCCTCCACAGAGGCTAGGGCACCTGGCCCATGAGGTTGGCTGGAAGTATCAAGCAGAGCCACTCTGGAGGGGAAAAGGAAGAAGAAGGCCAAGATCCACTACCAGAAGGAAAAACAGCTCATGAGGTTATGGAACAGGCTGAAAAGATGTGGAAAACAGAACTGACAGATACACAGAGGCCATGGAAATACCTGGACTCCTGGTCTGAGCCCAATAAAACTGTTTGTCAATACTTCCTGCTTGGCCTGGCCTGCTTTCCTCTGTTGCTCCCTAGGCAGTGGGGGACTACTGGGTGCTGTTGTTCTGGGTTACAGGCACCCTAGGTCTTAGGAGCTGGGAACACTAAAGAAGCCTTAGTTGCTGCTGTTTAAGAAAGGCCTTTTTATAAATTTAAATGGCTTGTAGAGCTGTATGGCATAATTTCCTGTGATCTACCCATTCATGAGAGCTTTAGGAAATCAATAGGTAGATCAGCTAGTTCTATTTCAGTATTTATAAATAAGCTGGCAAACTCAGGTTTTAACTTCCCACATGGTCAGATACTGTACTCTGCATCTGTTAGGATATGAGCCAATGCTTGAGGGCAGGGTGATTCTCATGCTGTACAAGGAGGATATTTACAGATGCTGAGACTAGAGTGGACACTCATGGGGCCACAGAAATTGCCCTTGTGCCTCCCCTGTACCTTGTGGGAAATTAGTACCTTATTTTTAAAGGATGCAACAGAATAAGTTTATTACCTTACAGTTCTAAAAGTCATGTGTTTTCAATAAGTCTAAAAAGGCTAAAATCTACATAATAGCAGAGCTGAATCTCTTCTTCATGATCCAGGGGAGAATTTATTAATTTGCCTTTTCTAGCTTTTGGAAGCTGCCTGCATCCCTTGGTTCATGGCTCTATTATCCCATCTTTAAGGCCAGCAGCATTGAGCCAAATCTCTCTTACCCTGTCATCTCTGATTTCCTATTTCAATACCAAGGACTCTTATATTGCATTAGACCCACCCAGATAATTAGAATATTCTCCCTATTTTAATAAGAGCTGATTAGCAACCTTTTAATCTGCAAATGTAATTGTCCTTTGACACGTAACTTAGTCACAGATTCCAAGAGTTAGAACATGAAAACCTTTGAGGGGACACAATTCCACCTACCACAGGAATCCCTTAAATTGCCAATGGAAATTTAGTTTACTGAGAAACAGATTAGAACAGTGGTTCAAAACACAAATTCTGGAGCAAAACCTTCAACTTTTAGCTCCATTACCTTGGGCAAGTTCTATAACTTCTCTGTACCTCAATTTTTCCATCTGTAAAATGGTGGTAACAACAGTGCCTGCCCACTTTGCAGGTTTGTAAACACTTAGAAAGAGGCCTGGTGTGTAGTAGGTGTTATACATGTACTTATTATTAAATATATGAAATTTTATTGGAACAAGATTGTAGTGTCTGGCTGAGCCTCAGGCAAATCTGTTGACTTTAACGTACCTGGGAAACAGAGACTGACTGAGAGGGAGAGGTCTTGTTTTTCTTTCAGTCCAGGATGTGTGCATGTTAAGTGATACTTAAATTATTTATTTTTCTTTATATTTTGTCAAGTGAGTGATGGAATTGGTCAAAATTAACCATGGATTTGATAAAACTTTATTGTAAATATTTGCCGAATGAATGAGTGAGTGGATGAATGGCTGAATCTATCCTCAGATATATCTCCACACACATCCCCACCACCCCTACATGTGTCACCTTGGTTGGATGTTCCAAGGAGGCAGCCACAGAGAGGGTGAGAAGATTGGTGCTGGGTTCTGACATCTGACAAACATTTGACCTTCCACAGGATTGAAAGTTGTTCAGCACCATGGAGAGCGTCCCCACCGCCTCTCGACCTCCGCAGTTGGATCCCTTAGAGGCCTTTCCCCAGAGGAGGCTGGAAGCGAGTGACATTGCAGTGCTGGTTCTGTACTTCCTCTTTGTCCTGGCTGTTGGACTATGGGTAAGCCAGACCAGGGAGAGATAGAGAGGGGAAGAAACTAGCTCAAGGTCATGCAGTAATCAGAACTTTAATTTGTTTTTAATTCATCAAAGTTTGACTCTGTCAGATATCGTGTTAGGCACTTTTACTTATGCACAGTCTTTAGGAAGAATATACTATTATTATACCCATTTCATAGATGCAAAAACTGAGGCTAAAAGAATTTCTGTTTCTTATTCTCTCAGTAAGCTGGGAGAACTACAATCAGAATCCATATCTCCTTTACTTTGAAGCCCATGCTCTTTTTTAAAAGGAATTTTTTTAAGTCATATGGTTCAAAAATAAAAACAATTTGAAATGAGATACAGTGCAAAGCCTCATAACACCCTTTCCCTCCACAGGTAGCCACTGTTATTAATTTTTTAGTAAATCAGTATATTCTTTTATAGTTTCTTTATGAAAATTCAAACAAATATCATTGTGTACATTTACCTCTTTTTAAAATAGAAGATAGCTTGCTTACTCTCTTGGAATTCTTTTCATATCAGTACATAGAAGTGCCCTCATCTTCTCAAAAGTTGCACATGAATTTGATTTCTGGAGAACTGTCATTTGTTTCTGTTACTGTGTTACCTTGGTTGTTCATGGTGCTTTATTGGTTGTTCCTCTACTGGCACATTTGAAATTATGAACACTTAGTTAGGTACCATTTTGATTTTAACAATTCAGGAGGTTGATATTAGAGGTCTTTCTTTTGTTTTTTGGCAGAAAAGTTTTGAACATAAGTTTTTTTTTTTTTTTTTTTTTTTTACCAGTGCTACTTGTGCCTCCAGGGTCATGGTGGCAGGATGTCATTGTTGTGGGAGTCACTGTTTGGGTGATTAGGATTCTGGGTGCCCCTGCTGAGTCTGGGATGCCTCAGTCTCAGGGCAATACCACCATGCTGGGGCATGGGCCTTGTTGGAGGGAGCCAAGCTCATGAGCCTGCTATGCTACTACCAGGTTCTCTATGGCTGTTGGCACCACTGGGCTATACCAAGAGGCTGTAGATGTATCTCCACTGCTGCTACCAAGCTTCACCATAATCACGGAAGGGAGCTAGATTTTCAGGCTCTGAAACTGCTCCGTCCCCTTTACCGTATCCCAGGCTATAGTGTTGGGGCTGCACCCTGACTTTTCCACTGCTACCACATTAGCTGGAGCCATGGGCTCAGGCACGGCAGCCAGGAGAACTGAATCCCCAGGTGACATTGTCCTTTCCCCCATCCTGCCTCCACTATGCATTCTTCAGATGTGCTGATGTGTGGCTCTCTCAGGCATGACAGTGTATTGAGCAGAGGGATTTTTGTTAAGTTATGAATGACCAACTAGTTAAGATTTAAGGGGACATACAATGGGGTCTTCTCACTTCACCATGATGCTGACATCACTCTGTAGTGTCTATTTCCTTTTTAATTTATTGATTATGCTATTACAGTTGTCCTGATTTTCCCCAATTTCCCCCCTCCAATAGTATCCTCAGCTCCTTCAGGCAATCCTCCCACCATTGTTCATGTCCATGAGTCATGTATATAAGTTCTTTAACTACTTCATTTCCTATGCTGTACTTTACATCCCATGGTTATTCTTTAACTACCTATTTGTACTTTTTTTTTAACCATTTTTTTCTTTTCTTTTCTTTTTAAAGATTTTATTCTTTAGTATTTCTAAAGAGAGAGGGGAAGAGAAAGAAGCAGGGAGGGAGAAAGACATCAATGTATAGTTGCCTTTCACCCGCCTCCAGCTACAGATCTGGCTGGAGACCTGGCTTGCAAACTGGTCATGTGCCCTGGCTGGGAATTGAACCAGCGACCTTTGTGTTCACAGGCCAGCACCTTATCCACTGTGCCACCAGCCAGGGCCAACATTTTTTAATAACAACTTTTATTCATCATTTTCAGAGAGAGGGGCAGGGAGAGAGGCAGAGAGGGATAGAGACATCAATGTGTGGTTGCCTTTCACCTACCTCTAGCTATAGACCTGGCTGGAGACCTGGATTGCAACCTGCTTATGTGCCCTGGCTGGGAACTGAACCAGCGACCTTTGGGTTCTCAGGCCAGTGCCTTATCCACTGTGCCACCAGCCAGGGCTATTTGTACTTCTTAATCCCCTCACCTCTCCACCCATTGCCCCATATCTCCCTCCCATCTGGCAACCCTCAAAATACTCTCTGTATCCATGATTCTGTCTCTATTCTTGTTTGCTTAGTTTATTTTTTCAATTTAATCATTGATTGATTTGTATTTTTTTGCCATTTTACTGTTCATACTTAGCTATGATCTTCTTTTTCTTAAATAAGTCTCTTTAACATTTCATACAATAATGATTTGGTGATGGTGAACTCCTTTAGTTTTTTCTTGTTTGGGAAATTCTTTATCTGACCTTCAATTGTAAATGATAGTTTTGCTGGGTAAGCAACCTTGGCACTGCTTTTCATGACTTTGAATATTTCTTGCCAGTCCCTTCTAGGTTGCAAAGTTTCTTTTGAGAAATAAGCTGACAATTTTATGGAAATTCCCTGGTAGGTAACTAACTTTTTCTCTTGATGCTTTTAAGATTCTCACTTTATTTTTAACCTCTGTCATTTTAATTATGATTTGTCTTGGAAGAGGCCTCTTTGCATCCATCTTGTTTGGGACTCTGTGTTTTCTGGACTTGTGTGTCCATTTCCTTTGCCAAATTAGAGAAGTTTTCTTTCAGTATATTTTTTTCAAACAGATTTCCAGTTTCTTGCTCTTTCTCTTCTCCTTCTAGCACTGCTATGATGTGAATGTTGGAATGCTTGAAGTTGTCCCAGAGGATCCTTACTTCCCTCATTTTTGTGGATTTTTTTCTTCTTGATCTGATTGGTTGTTTTTTGCTTCCTTAGGTTCCAAATCATTGATTTGATTCTTAACTTCATTCACCCTACTGCTGTTTCCCTATAAATTGTTCTTTATTTTAGTTAGTGTATTATTGATTTCTGACTGGATCTTTTTTATGCTGTTGAGGTCCTCACTGAGTTCCTTGAGCATCCTTATAACCAGTGTTTGAACTCTGCATCTGATAGATTGCTTATCTCCATTTCATTTCGTGCTTTTTCTGAAGTTTTGGTCTGTTGTTTTGGGGCTATGTTTCTTTATCTCCTTATTTTGGCAGCCTCCCCTATCTCCCATTCTGGGTACTTGAGGTGCATATCCTCATCCTGTAGTTGAGTGTGGATTGCTATTGGCAGATCAATGGGAAAGACTGGCTGTGACCACTGACCACCAACTTCCACCCTTCATGGAGGATCAGTTGTGCAGGGGCCAGTGGTGGTGCTCCAACCTGGCCTGTAGCTGTCCATTGGGTATGCTTGCCCTAGGGTTTCCTGGGGGTGGTGCAAGCAAGATCAGCCCTGACCTGTGCTTTGCCTGGGCCATGCTGCCTGAGCTATAAAGCAATCTGAGGTGGCTACTACTTGTGCTGGATTTGGAGATTCCCAGGGGAAGTGAAGCTGTGAATCTAAGCTGGTTGCTGCTAGTGCTGGGCCTGGGGTTCGCTGAGGCCAGCTGTTGCTTATTTGATACAATTTAAGACATTGTGGTGCATGAACCAAGACCAGCCATTCATATGGAAAAGCAGCTTGTGTGGGCTTGTAAGTTGTTGAAGCAGACTCTCTAAGGATCTCCAAGGTCAAATAGTATTAGCTGGGTTGATGGAATCTCAGATATGGCACCAGCTTGCTGGCTTAGTCTGGATGGATATGGTTTCTTTAATTCCGTAGTTGTCAGGCTTCCATTCAAGCTGATTTCTAATGGTTCTGAGTGATAGTCGTTCTATATTTTAGTTTTAATTTTGATGTGGTTGTGTGCAAAGGCATCCATGTCTCCTTACACCACCATCTTGACCAGAAGTCCAGGGCCTATTTTCTATAGGGAGACTATTTGCAGGGATAAAACGATACAAAATCATGCCACTTCCCTTCTATTAAGAATATCCTCACTAACATTCAGCCCAGAGGCTTAGAGAAGTTAAACAACCTATTCAATTATCACACAAACTATTTAGTAGCCAAAATGCCTGTATCAAAACACCTTCAATGCTAGGAAGCTTACTTCTTGTAAAGATGGCTTTGTAGACCAGCTAAAAATATGGGCTTCAAAATCAGGCTGAATTAAGCTTGAATTCCTGTCCCTTATGCTATCTACAAATGTAGCACTATATAAGTGACTTGACTGCTGAGCCTCAGTTTTTCCATCTATTAGACTGGCCTAATGATATCAACCTCTTGGGAGCTGGTAAGAATTAAAATGCAATAATGTTTTAAAATGCTTAGCATAGTGTCTGACACTATACTAGTATGACACTATACAATGCTAATACTGAATAAATGATGGATATTATGAGCTATTATAGTTAAGTTATGGGTTTAGGGACCAAGAAAGTTATCATAAATGTGTGAAGCAGGGATGAATAGGGATTGTATTGATGTGACAAGTTTAGGTCTGCTCTAAAAGCATTCAAATTAAAATCTTCTTTATAATCATAGGTCACACAAAATATACTTGCTGTTTAAATATGGCCTACTGGACCTCACTTTATAATCTGTGGCTTAGGCCATTCTTGGAAGGCCTCTGTTTATTAATATTTTTCCTCACCCACTTTTCTTCTTTGTTTTAGTCCACAGTGAAGACCAAAAGAGACACAGTGAAAGGCTACTTCCTAGCTGGAGGGGACATGGTGTGGTGGCCAGTAAGTGCTCTTTGGTTCAATTAAAATCACTTCTCAAAGAATTTTCAAGTGCTTATATTTTGTCTGGACTTTGCTTTCTCAGGATGCTTTAGGGGCACATCATGTGGAAGTCAGTCTATACTAGAGAAGGCTCAGCTTTATATTTGTTAAATATAAAAAAATCATCAGCTCACCTAAAGAAAAAATAATAGCATTTTAGTTATGGCTGAGTATAGGGGCTCAAGTGATATTATTTAGCTGGTTTTCCCCTATATTTATTCTTTTTTTCCTGTCCAGAAGGTATCCAGCCATGTAATATATTTATTCTTTATATTTCTATCTATTATCTATCTATTCATTTATCTAATCTATCTATCATTTCTTTTCCTGGATGAGAGCTATTCCCAAACAGATTCTACTTCATTTCAATAAGATGACAGACAGTGCTCCAAACTTTTCATCCTCTTAATTTTCGGGCAAGCATGGGAAGAGCATCTGATCCCATGGAATTATCCATAGAAAATATCTCATTTCTGATTATGTTCCATGACTATCTCTCTGCCAATAACTGTGACCAGGGTAGTTTGATGTGCTGACTGGCTCAAGACTGGGGCATGCACTCAGAGGTGGGAAATGCGTAACCTCCTCTGTGGCATATATGATGAGAAATGAGCATGCCAAAAGCTTAAGAAAAATTGAAGGTCATTACAGTATTTTATTTTCTAGTAGATCTAAGCGCATTACCAAACATATACACATACCACACTTACCTCCAGGCCTCTATTTAGTGGACCCTGGAAAGGAGGTCTGGGATAATGCTTTTACTTATGATATCCTAAAATAGAGTTAAATATTTTAACTAAGAAGACGGAGGGCCTCCCTCAGTTGCAGTGAGTCTGAAACATGCAGAGTTCAAGAGGTACAGAGAGCAAGTATCTGAGCCTCTAGTCAGAATAGAATCAAAGGGACTTAAAGAGCCCCATTCCCTCCCTCCTGAAGTTCCCTGGAAAAATCCACCAGCAAGACTTGTCTTTATTTGCCCTAACTCAGTGACACCAGTGTGAGCAGCCTTTCCACTGGAGACTTTATCAAAAACAATCAGTGGCAACTGTTTAACAGTGCAGCTGTTTGAGGCAACAATAACAATTGGGGCACACAATGTGCTAACCAGGGCCCTTAAGAGGAAAGCTGAAGAATAGATATTCATAGAGTAGTTTTTTAAAACATGTAATTTATTTGATTCAAGAGGTTTTTTTTGACTTTTTTTTCCAATTTAATTTTATTGTTGTTGTATTACATCCATTCCCGTTTTCCTCCCCTCTGTTCCCTTCCCCACCCACCCACTCCCCTGCAAACCCAATCCCACTTGTTGTCCATGTCCATGGTTCTTTCATACTAGTTCCTTGATTAAACAGCTCCCATTTGCCTCCCCCCACCATTCCCCCTGTCCACTGGAGATCTATTCATTGTATTCATGTATCTGCTTCTGTTTTCCTTATTTGTTTGTTTTGTTCATTATTGTCCTGTAATGGGTAAGATCGTATGTATTTGTCTTTCGCTGACTGGCTTATTTCACTAAGCATAATACTTTCCAGTTTCATCCATGTTGCTGCAAAGGATAGGAGGTCCTTCTTTCTTTCCGCTGTGTAGTGTTCCATTGTGTAAATGTACCAAAGTTTTTTGATCCAATCATCCACTGATGGGCACTTAGGCTGTTTCCAGCACTAGGCTATTATAAATAGTGCTGCTATGAACATAGGGGTACATAGGTTCCTGTGAATTGGTGTTTCAGGGTTCTTTGGGTATAGTCCTAGTAGTGGGATTGCTGGATCAAAAGGCAGTTCCCTTTTTATATTTTTAAGGAAATTCCATACTGTTTGCGTAGTGGCTACACCTGCCTGCATTTTTACCAACAGCATGCCAGGGTTCCCTTTGCCCAACATACTCACCAACACTTGTTGTTTGTTGATTTGTTGATGATTGCCATTCTGACAGGTGTGAGGTGGTATCTTATTGTGGTTTTAATTAGCATCTCTCAGATAGCTAAGTGATGTTCAGCATTCTTTCATATGCCTTTGGGCCCTTTGTATGTTTTCCTCAGAGAGTTTTCTGTTCAGGTCCTTTGCCCATTTTTCAATTGGGCTGCCTGTCTCCCTGGTGTTGAGTCCATGAGTTCTTTATATATTTTGGATATCAGACCCTTGTCTGAGGTATCATTGGCAAATATGTTTTCCAATACAGTTGGTTCCCTTTGAATTTTGCTGGTTTTCTTTAGCTGAACAGAAACTTTTCAGTTTGATATAGTCCCATTTGTTTATTTGTTCTTTGATTTCCTTTGCCCTTGATGAAGTATCAGTAAACATATTTCTGCATAGGATATCTAAAATTTTTTCAATTGATCTTTTAATTTAGTTTTTGTTGTCGTATTACATCCATCCCCTTTTTGCTCCCCTCTGTCCTCTTTCTCACCCACCCATTTCCCCCCAAAGTCAATCCCACCTGTTGTCCATGTCCATGGTGTCTTCTTACTAGGTTCTTGTCTAAACTGCTCCCCTTCCTTGCCTCTTCTTCACCCCTCCCCGTGCAACCCCCTTCCCCCTGCCCACTGAAGGCCTATTCACTCTATTCATATATCTGGTTCTGTTTTGCGTGTTGTTAGTTCTGTTCATTATTGTCCTGTAATGGTATTTGTCCTTCACTGACTGGATTATTTCACTAAGCATAATAATCTCCAGTTCCATCCATGTTGTTGCAAAGGTTAGGAATTCCTTCTTTCTTTCTGCTGTATAGTATTCCATTGTGTAAATATACCAAAGTTTTTTGATCCAGTCATCCACTGGTGGGCACTTAGGCTGTTTCCAGCACTTGGCTATTGTAAACAGTGCTGCTATGAATGTAGGGGTACATGGGTTCTTATGAACTGGTGTTTCAGGGTTCTTCGGGTATACTCCGACTAGTGAAATTGCTGGATCAAAAGGCAGTTCCATTTTTAGATTTTTGAGGAAACTTCATACTGTTTTCCGTAGTGGCTGCACCAGCCTACATTCCCACAAACAGTGTATGAGGGTTCCCTTTGCCCCACATTCTCGCCAACAGTTGTTGATTGTTGATTTGTTGATGATTGCCATTCTGACAGGTGTGAGGTGGTATCTTATTGTGGTTTTAATTTACACCTCTCTGATAACTAGTGATGATGAGCATTCTTTCATTTGCCTCTGGGCCCTTTATATATCTTCCTCAGTGAGTTGTGGGTTCAGGTCCTTTGCCGGTTTTTTAATTGGGCTGTCTGTCTCCCTGGTGTTGAGTTCTTTATATATTTTGGAGATCAAACCCTTGTCTGAGGTATCATTGGCAAATATGTTTTCCCATACAGTTGGTTCCCTTTGAATTTTGCTGGTGTTTTCTTCAGCTGGACAGAAACTTTTCAAATTGATATAGTCCCATTTGTTGATTTGATCTTTGATTTCCTTTTCCCTTGATGAAGTATCAGTAAACATATTTCTGCATAGGATATCAAACATTTTACTTCCTATATTTTTCTCCAGGACCTTTATGATGGCACTGCTCATGTTTAAGTACTTTATCCATCTTGAGTTTATTCTGGTGTATGGTGTAAATTTGTGGTCTAGTTTTATTTTCTTGCATGTTGCTGTCCAGTTCTCCCAACAATACTTGTTGAAGAGATTGTTTATACTCAATTTTATGTTCTTTACCCCTTTGTCAAATATTAAGTGACCATAGAGTCCTGGGTTTATTTCTGGGCTCTCTATTCTGTTCCACTGATCTATATGTCTACTCTTATGCCAGTACCAGACTGTTTTGATGAGAGTATCCTTATAGTATAGTTTGATGTCCAGTATTGTGATTCCTCCTACCTTGTTCTTCTTTCTCAAGATTGCTATGGCTATTTGTGGACGTTTTTGGCTCCGTATAATTTTTTGAGGTCTTTCTTCTATATCTGTGAAGTCTGTCATTGGTATTTTAATTGGGATTGCATTGAATCTATAGATCGCTCTGGGTAGTATGAACATTTTAATGATGTTAATTCTTCCCATCCATGAACATGGTATATGCTTCTATGTATTTGTAGCTTCCTTAATTTCTTTCTTCAATGTTCTGTAGTCTTCTTTTACCTCCTTGGTTAAGTTTATTCCTAAGTAGTTTATTTTTCTTGTTGCTATGGTAAATGGCATTTGTTTTCTTACTTCTATTTTTGATGTTTCATTATTGGTATACAAAAACACTTTTAATTTCTAAATATTGACTTAATATCCAGCTATTTTGCTAAATTTACTTATTAGGTTAAGTAAGTTTTTGGTGGAGTCTATCAGGTTTTGTATGTACATTATCATATCATCTGCAAATAATGACAGTTTTACTTCCTTCTTTCCAATTTGGACACCTTTGATTCCTTTTTCTTGTCTGATAGCTATGGCTAGAACTTCCAAAACGATGTTGTAGAGAAGTGGAGAAACAAGCCTTATCTTGTTGCTGATCATAGGGGGAAAGCTTTTCGTTTTTCAACCCTTGAGTATGATGTTAGATGAAGGTTTTTCATATATGGCCTTTATTATGTTGAGGTATGCTCTCTCTATTTCCATTTTGCTAAGTGTTTTTTATCATAAATAGTTGCTATACTTTATCAAATACTCTTTCAGCATCTATTGATATGGTCATATGGTTTTTGTCTTTCAATTTGTTGATGTGGTGTATTACATTTATTGATTTGTGTATGTTGTACCATCCTTGCATCCCTGGGATGAGACCCACTTGATCATGGTGTATGATCTTTGTAATGTACTGCTGAATCCAGTTGGCCAATATTTTGTTGAGCATCTTAGCATCTATGTTCATCAGAGATATTGGCCTATAGTTTTCTTTCTTAGTTATGTCTTGACCTTGTTTTGGGATTAGAATAATATTGGCCTCGTAGAAAGAGTTGGGAGTCTTCCCTTTTCTTGGATTTTTTGGAATAGTTTGAAAAAAATAGGAGTTAGTTCTTCTCTAAATGTTTTGTAGAATTCATCTGTGTAGCCATCTGGTCCAGGGCTCTTGTGCTTTGGGAGATTTTTGATTACTTCTTCAACTTTACTAGTTGTAATTGGTCTATTCAGGATTTCTGCTTCTTCTGGATTCAGTTTTGTTAGATTATACATTTTCAGAAACGTGTCCATTTTACTCAGGTTGTCATATTTCTCGTCATATAGTTGTTTGTAGTAATTTCTTACAATCCATTTTATTTCTGAAGTATCAGTTGTGATTTCTCCTCTGTCATTTCTGATTCTGTCTATTTGGGTCCTTTCTCTCTTTTTCTTGGTGAGTCTGGTTAAAGGCTTGTCAATTTTGCTTATTTTTTCAAACAACCAGCTCCTGGACTTATTGATTCTTCTAATTGTATATTTAGTCTTGAAGTTATTTAATTCAGCTCTGATCTTGATGATTTTCTTCCTTTTTGCTCTGGTCTTTGTTTGTTGTTGCTTCCCTAGTTCTTGCAGCTTTATGGTTAGGTTGTTCATATAAGCTTCTTCTATCCTTTTTTAGGTAGGCCTATATTGCTATGAATTTCCCTCTGAGGACTGCCTTTGCTGTGTCCCATAGGTTTTGGACTGTTGCGTATTAATTGTCATTTGTTTCCAGAAACTTTTTAATTTCATCTTTGATCTCATTGTGGACCCATTCCTAACTTAAAAGCATGTTATTCAGTCTCCATGAGTAAGAGTGTTTTTGTTTTTTTCCTTTGAGGTTGGTTTCTTGTTTCAATCTATTGTGATCTGAGAAGATGCTTGGTATGATTTCAATTTTCCTGTATTTGTGGATGCTTGTCTTGTGACCTGCCATGTGGTCTATCTTACAGAATGTTCCATGTGCATTTGAAAAGAATGTGTATTTTACTTCTTTGTGTTGAAAGGTTCTTAGGTCCATTTCCTCTAGAGTGTTGTTCAATGCCACAACATCCTTGGTGTTTTTTGGTTTGGAAGATCTGTCCATTGTTAATAGTGGGGTATTAAAATCCCCTACTATTAGTGTGTTGCTATCTATATCCTTCTTGAAGTCCTCCAAGATTTTCCTTATATATTTGGGAGCTCCTATGTCGGGTACATATATTTACCAGAGTTCTATCTTGTTGATGGATTGTTCCCTTAAGTATTATAAAATGTCTTTCTTTGTCTCTTTTTATGGTCTTCATCATAAAATCTATTTTGTCTGAAATAAGTATTGCTACTCAGCCTTTTTCTCATGTCCATTTGGTTGATATGATTTTTTTCATCCCTTCACTTTCAATCTGTGTTGATCTTTTGTTCTGAGATCTGTCTCTTGAAGACAGCATATATGTGGGTTATGTTTTCTTATCCGCTCAGCTACCCCATGTTTTTTAATTGGCACATTTAATCCATTTATGTTTAAGGTTATTATTGATTGATATTTATTGTCATTTTCCCATTTTGTACCTGTGTTCCTCTCTGTCTCTTTCTGTTTCTTCATCTTTTTTAAAGCAGACCCTTTAGCATTTCTTGCAATGCTGGTTTTCTAGAGATGTATTCTTTTAGTCTTCTTTTGTCTGGGAAACTTCTTATTTCTCCTTCCATTTTGAATGAGAACCGTGCTGGTTAGAGTATTCTTGGTTGCAGGTCTTTGTTTTCCATTGCTTGGAGTATTTTTTGCCATTCCCATTTGGCTTGTATTGTTTCTGTTGAATAATCATTTGATAAACCTTATCAGAGCCCCTTTATATGTCATTTGCCTTTTCTCTCTTGATACTTTTAAGATTCTCTCTTTGTCTTTGAAATTTGTCATTTTAATTATAATGTGTCTTGGAGTGGGTTTGTTTGAATTCATCCTCATTGGGAGTCTTGTGGTTCTTGAACTTGAGTAACATTTTCACTCTTCATGTTAGAGAAGTTTTCTCTCATTACTTTTTTGAACAGGTTTTCCTTTTCTTGTTTCTCTTCTTCTTCTGGTGTCCCTATGATATGGATATTATTGCGTTTCATGTTGTCTAGCAGCTCTCTTAAAACCTCTTCATTCTTGTTCAGCCTTTTTTCATTCTGTTGCACTGTCTTGGAATATTTTTCTAGGTTGCCCTCCAGCTTGCTGATCTGATCCTCTGCTTCCTCTAGCCTGCTCCTTCTACTGTATTCTTTTTTTTTTTTTTTTTCTTCTACTGTATTCTTCAATTCAGTAATTTTATTCTTAATATCCTCCTGGCTCTTACTGATAGTTTTTATGTCCTTTTTAATGCTGCTGTAGTTCTCAATAAGTTCCTTATAGCTTCCCTGGAGTTCTTTGTAGTTCCCCTGGAGTTGTTTGTAGTTTTCTTTGAGCTGGCTGACTGTGTTCAGCTTTTCTATCATTATTATTCTGAATTCCATATCTGATTGTTTGCTTGCCTCTGTTTCATTTAGTGATCTTTCTGGGAATTCCTCCATTACTTTTGGTGATGGACTGTTTCCTTTTCTCCCCATTTTTAGATTTTGTTTAATCCAGTCAGACTGTGATCAGCTGCCAGGCTAAGGAACTGTTAGGCTGGAAGGTTGAAATCCTATTTGTCTGTGATCCACCACCAGTCTCAGATGCTGCTTGGGGTGACTGATTCAGTTGTAAATCAACAAGTCAGCTACCAAACTCAGGTAGCTGGGCCAGACAGAGAGGTTCAATTGTAATTTAATGCATCAGCTGCCAGCTCAGGTGCAGCCTGGTGGAACATATTCAGTTGTAAATCAGTGAATCTGTGTTCAGCCAGCAGGCTCAGGTGTCACTGGGCTAGGTAGCAAGATCCAATTATAATCCAATGAATCTGTGTTGGGACACCAGGCTCAGGTGGTACTGGGCTCAACTGAAAGATTCTATTGTAATCCAATGAATCTGTGATCAGTTGCCAGGCTAAGGGGCCACTGGGCTAGACTGAAAGATTTAATTGTAATCCAATGAGTTTGTGATCAGCCGCCAGGCCCAGGGGCCACTGGGTGGGACAAACCAACTCAGTTTTGAGCCAATGAATCCACGATCAGCCACCAGGCTCACTTGCCCCTACGTGGGGCTGACTGTCTGACCCAGCTGTCAGAGAGTTTGTAATCAGCCACCAGGCCCAGGCTCTGCCAAGCAAGAAGGACTGACTCAGTTGCAAGGCAGTGAATCCATGATCAGCCACCAGGCTTGCACATCACTGTGCAGAGCTGATTGACTTACCCAGCTATAAGTAAGAGAGTTTGTAACCAGCTGCCACGTCCAGGTGCTACTGAGCAAGAGATATCTCTTCAGGTGCCAGCTATTGTATTTATGCTCAGACAGGGCAGGGCAGGGCAGGAGAGGTTTATTTAGATGTAAGTCAAAGAACTGTGATCAGGTGCCAGGCTCAGGCACTGCTGGGTGGGGCAAATTGCTTCCAGTGGGCAGGGCTATGAGGACCCCTCATATGAAAGCCTCTTGGTGCAGCGCAGTCTGCCCAAGGTATGGGTGATGAGTCAGCACCAGGATCCCCACTGCCGCTTCCCCACTCCTCTCCTCCAAGCCACTGGCACAAACTCTCCCCATGTGTCTTCAGTCCTCCCTGCCCTCACTCTGCTGGAGCCCAGGGTAGGTGGTTGTCAATGTATTTTCATTGTAGTCACCGTAGTAGTTCTCTATCTCCAGCGCTCTCTTAGGCTAGTAAACTCTAAGTCTTTCTGCCCTTCTCAGCTGTATGCTGCTCTTCTCTCTGCCATGTTGCTATAGGCTAGAAAACTGGGCTTGAGGACCAGAACCCACCCTTCTCAGGTGGAGCCCCCGGCTCCATCCTTTTGGCTCCTGCCTCCGGTGGGAGCCCAGCCAGCTCTCTTAGGTTTCTGTGATTCCTACCAGTCACGTTGTGATGAAGCGTCAGCTTCTGTTCTGTCCATGGTTATAGGACTTCTTTTCCAGCTGGTGTTCTGTTGGAAATTCCAGCTGACGTTTTCTCCAAAAAAGTAATTTCAGATGCGACCTGGGAGGAGATTGGTATAGCTCCACTTATTCCTCTGCCATCTTGCCAGAACTCCCTCTTAGAGTACTTTAAAAAGCTCTGACATATTCCTGGGAATATAGAAGGTCATGTGCATGTCCAGGGCTATGCACATGCTTAGAAAAGACCTGAAAAGGCCTTAAGCTTTCACCTCTGGCTGACCTGGAGGCTCTGCATAAACAGAAAGTGAAGACTAGGACAGAATTATAAATAGGTTTAGTGTTCAGAACATACCGATGTGCACAAAAAGCTCATTGGCTAAAACTGGTCGACTTACTGGTTTCAGTTACTTAAGGAAATTTCTGTCTAGTTATTAGCTGACCACTAATTTAAGTGGAAAGAGACTTTAGTGATAATAAATGGTAAAAAATATAGACTTTATAGAATTTATTCATGAAAGTCTCTAAGCAAGCAAACAGTAGGAGCAGCAATAACAAAAACAAATTGTAAAAGCAATCAAACCTGGGGAGTAGGAAACAATCAAATTTCTACAGATGCCACATGATATCATTTTAAATGTCCACTTTTAACAAAAAATTGTGAGCCATGCAAAGAAATAAGAAAGTATGGTCTATATACATGAAGAAGAGTAGTCAATGAAAGTGTTCCTGAAGAAGCCCAATGTTGGACTTACTGGATAAAGACACCAATCCTTCACAAAATCTTCTCCAAAATGTAAGTGAATACTCTCTAATTCATTCTGTGAGTTATATATTATACTGGTACCAAAATTAGACAAATAACTGAAGAAAAAACTATAGACAAATACCTCATAAATATCGATTCAGAAGTCCTTAACAAGTCAATCCTAGCAATATATGCAAAAGATTATACACCATGACCATGAGAGAGTTATCATAGGAATTCAAGGTTGCTTCATCATACAAAGATGCTGATTAATGTAATACATAATATGATATAATAGTAAAAGACAAAACTATGTGATCATCTGAATACTGCAGAAAAAAAAAACATTTGATAAAACCCAATCTCCTATATGATTTTTTAAAAAACTCAGCAAACTAGAAATAGGAAGCTTTTTACCTGACAAGTGACATTACAATAAACCTCATATTTAACATTATAGTTAATGATGAAAGACTAAAATCTTTCCCCCAATATAAAGAATAAGACAAGGATGTCCTCTCTTGCCATTTTTACTCAACATTTTACTGAAACCTCTAGCCAGGTCAACTCACAAGAAAAATAAGTAAAAATCATCCAGATTTAAGAGAAACAAGTAAAGCTATCTCTATTTGCAGATGACATGATCATAAAAATAGAAAATCCTGATAACCCGGAAAAACTACCAGAGCTAACAAATAAGTTCAGTAAGCACAAAATATAAGAACAATATAAAAATCAGTATAAAAGGTCAACATTTTTATATACCTAGCAATAAACCATTTTAAAATAAAATAAATTCCATTTATAACTGTATCAAAAGAATAAAATACTTAGTAAATTTTATAAAAGAAATGTAGCATAGGAGGTCTATCCCAAAAGTATCAGCTGTGTAAACTGTTTTAATTATATTGACATTGGCTCGATACTTTTGGGACACACATCACATACACTGAAAACAATGGAAGAACTCCAAGAAAGACTAAAAAATTGGGAACATAGCCTGTGTTCATTGATTTGAAGACCTACTACTGTTAAGTGGGTAATACTTCCCAAATTGATTGACAGATTCAACACAGTCCTAATCAAAATTCCAGCTGATTTTTTTTTTTTGCAGGAATTAATAAGCCTGTACTAAAATTTATATGGAAGTGCAAAGACCCAGAATACTTAAAACAATCTTGAACATCAACACAGTTGGAGGATTCACATCTCCTGATTTCAAAGCTTACTACGAAGTAACAGTAATCTAAAACTGTGTTACTGGCATAAGGATAAATCAATGGAATAGAATTGGATGAAAATCAAGGACTAGAAAGTCAACAGGAGCCACAAGAGCCCTCTCAGACAGCACTGCCTTCCTCTCACCCCTGGCTTCTCTCTATTTCTACTCTATCTCTATCTCTACCTCCACCTCTTTCGATTGATCCTCATCTGGTCTGCTTCTCCCTGAATCTCTCCATCATGCTTCTTTCTCTCAGCAAAGTGGCAGTGATAAGTACATAGCTGAACATGCCACCCATCACCCACCCCCTTGTTACACACACACTTCCCCAGGTTATACACCTTCAGTCTATGGGATCAGCAGAGATAGTGTCCCAGGAAAGAAAATAAAATTGGCCCAGCTTAGGCCAGGCACCCAAGTTATCTTGTCCAACCAGCTGAGACCAGGGGTTGGGGTCCAGTACATCTTACAGGAATTGGGATCAAGTACCAGGAAGAGGGCTCTCTTCTTTGCTAATATAGAAGCAAAGCTGAGAATAACACAAACCTCCTGATTCTCATCATTAAACACTTTGTACATACAATCCTGTCATCCTTCCTTCCAGGGATGCCATATACAGTTGTTGAAGCCATGCACTGTACAATCCTGGGAGGCACAATTTACATTTTGGGCAACATAGATATGTGCATTTATTATGCTACTCTATGATAAGTGGAACTAAAAGTTTTGGGGAAGGAGAGGCTTTGCCAGTTTGAAAAGAATTGCCAGATGAGCTAGGCATAGCCCTGTCTTCTCCACATCTCCTTTTGTCTTTGTCTCTTTGAGGGTGGGAAGAACTTGTGGGGAGGGGGGTGCCCTAGACCTTAGCTCCAAGATATGACCTGTCTGTCTCCTCACAGGTGGGTGCATCCTTGTTTGCCAGCAACATAGGAAGTGGACATTTTGTAGGCCTGGCAGGGTCAGGCGCTGCTGCAGGGATTTCTGTAGCTGCATATGAGTTTAATGTGAGTATTGTACTATGGAGTGAACTGCTCACTTTCTGCCTAATAGATAGACCCTGGGGAATAGTTCTGTGAATGCTCTGTACTTTCAAAATAAGTGGTACTTTATGAAAAGATAAACAGGAAGCATCAAGATACCCCTAGTCAGCAAAAGTCAGTTTGATGCACAAATATCCTTGATGGGAACCCATAAGGCCAGGACATCAACAAATAGGTGTGTGTGAAAGAGGCTTAGAATCTGTCCCTGGTGCATGAGGGGACAGAAGGTATCCAGGGCTGGAGGGTGTTTCGGTGGATTAGATACCAGTTGGCCATCACAAAAGGTATGTGGTTCGATGGCTCATGAACATTTTGCCACTCCACAGATACCCAAGAGATAGGACATGCTCTCTGTGTAGCAAGGCTCATTCAGGATATGATTTTCTGAGTGGGATGGGATATACTTATTAATGTGACCTTCATATTTATAATAATTAACTCTTTGGTGTTTGCTCTGGGTCACTGACTTTAGTAATTCACATACATTATTTTATTATAGGATTCAGTCACAGACTAGAATCAGGCTGCCTGGGTTCACATCCTGGCTGTAACACTTACAAGTTGTGTAATCTTGAACAAGTAACTTAATATCTCTGAGCCTCATGTATAAAATAGAAATAATAATAGTACCTGCCACATGGAGGGCAAGAGGAATAAATGTTTGCAAAAGGTGTAGATGAGTGTCTGATGTAAGCATCATCTCACTGATTCCTTTCAAAAACCAATGTGGCTCTGCTCCTCTCATGGATGAAAAAAATGGGTCTCAGAGACCTGTATAAATTCTCCTAGCACCACCAGCCTGCCTGACCTCATAGCCCTTTTGCTTAAAAAATATTTTTATTTATTGATAAGAATGATAGAAAAGAGAGGGGGGAGGAAGGGAGGGAGTGAGGGGGAGAGAGAGATCAATTTGTTGCTCCGCTTATTTATGCATTCATTGGTTGATTCTTGTATGTGCCCTGATTGGTGATCAAACCTGCAACCTTGGTGCATCAGGATGATGCTCCAACCAAGTGAGCTACCCCCAGGGCCTGTCAGCCCTGTTTTAGTTAATCACTGCTCAAGAAAGGGAGAGAATACACCTGGGTAGAGGCAGACAATGTGAGGTCTAGGAAACATTGCTAGGATTCACCAAAAAGCTTCTATTTCCACTTGTCCCTACTTCATTCCCTTCTCCCATTTAAACATGGAAATCTGATGGTCTAGGGAGGGTGAGCTACTCGGCAAGTGAGAGGCTGTTTAGAGTCACAGGCCGACCAGGTTACCTCAAGGTGCAGAGGCAATCCAGGTGGGCACCTAACGTGGGTGGAAGCTGACTCCTGACTGTTTTCTCTGCAGGGCTTATTTTCTGTGGTGTTACTGGCCTGGGTCTTCCTCCCCATCTACATTGCTGGTCAGGTGAGTCTGAGGGGCAATGGGTGCCCTGGAATGAGGAGCCCTTTGGGAAGGACGAGCCTGTATTCCCTCCCTCCCTCCCTCCCTCCCTCCCCGTAGTATCCCTCCCTCTCTGTGTGAACATACAACGGACAGTACCTAAGGGGTCTTAGCATGGGAAAGGGACAGTGTGCAGGTGAAAAAATTAGGAACCTTGTCCTTAGCAGTCCCCATCTAGCAACGAATGTCAGAGATACACGTGGGGAAAAAAAAAAAAGAAAGAGAGAATGTAAAAAAAAATAATAAAATAAAAAAAACAAAAAAAAAAACAAAATTACTTTAGCAAAAAAAAGTCAAAAACATAAATAAAAAGAGATATACATGGGCTTTCAAACACTGGAAGAAATGTGGGCTCAAAATTATATTTTTAAAAACCAAAACACAAATAGGTATAAAACTTGAGATCTCTCTTAAATTTTTAAGCCATAACATTACTACTTTTAACTAAAAAAAAAAAAAATCTAATTCAGTGGTTTTCCCTCTTTTATATGCAAAACTATAAGGCTGATATGAAATATTATCATTTTTATTACCAAATAATGTTGCTTTAGAATTTTTGAAAGAGCACTTTTCAATGTAATTTCTGATCTTATTGACTGCTTTCTGTCACTTGTACTGTCTAGACTTAGTTCTGTTTTAGATGTTCTACCACATGTGGCAAAATCATACAGTAGCATAATATTGTTTATAAAGCAATAATTGAATTTTTACTTTCTATTATAAAAAATAATGATCTGAAAATATATTTAACTTTTAGTTTTAAAGGATATTTTCCTTGGATTTCAGGTTTTTGTTGACAGATTTCTCTTTTTCCAACACTTTAAAAATATCCACTATACACCATTGCCTTCTGCCTTCCATTATTTCTAATGATAAGTTATTCATGATTTATGTTATTATTTCTCTGTAGGTGTACAATATGTCTTTTTTCTCTGATTTCTTTTGTAATTTTTGTTTTTAGTTTTTAACAGTTATACTATGATGTATCTAGTGTGAGTTGGTTTTGTGTGTGTGTGTGTGTGTGTTGACCATGTTTTAAGTTTGCTGAGTTTATTATATATATTGCTGTCTTTAATAGAATTCGCAAAAGAAAAATTTTTTTTTTCAATGTACGTTTGCGTTTCACCTGCCTCCAGCCACAGACCTGACTGGAGACCTGGTTTGCAACCTGGTTATGTGCCCTGGCTGGGGAATCGAACCTGTGACCTTTGGGTTTGCAGGCCGGCGCCTTATCCACTGTGCTACCAGCCAGGGCTAGAATTCGCAAAATTTAAACAAAAAGAATTTTAAAAAAATACACAAAGTAGAAAGAACTGCTTCATGATGACAGAAATCAGTTAAAAATCACTTTGTGCTGGAAGCAGTTTACTCCATATAAAGGGAAGTATGTGGGGATGAAAAATCTCACTTGGAAATAATACTGAGTCTAAATAAGCAAGGCCTTTGGGGAGCAGGGGACCTGGGTCTGCCCACTCCCCCTGTGACTAGCTCCTGCAAAAACAAATTATTTGTGGTGTAACAGCACTGGATGGAGCATGAGGGTCTCTGGGCCAAAGCACTGGTATGTATTCATTGAGCACCTACTGTGGGAAGATGTCAAAGAAGGTGGAGATACAGGATAGTTCACAGTAGGGTGGCCAACCATTCTCGGGTGATGGTTTTCATTTTCTGTGTAGAAGCTCATGTTATCTGCTGAGAATGAGAAAGGACCTCATGTGGCTGAAGGTTGAGGCATAGGTTGAGGCAGCTGCTTGTGATAGAAAACCAAGGGAACAACCATGTGTCTATCAGTAGGGGATGGCATCCATAGGAATTTCATGCTGAGAAAAGATACAAAGCTACCCAGTCATTTTTATTGGAAAATAAAACAAACACATGAAAAAGTGATAAAACACTAGTGAACAGCTTCACAAATGATTGTAAAATGAACACCCATATCAAGACATAAGACATAAGGCATCGAGCCCTGGCTGGTGGTACAGTGGATAAGGCACCAGCTTGTGAACCCAAAGGTTGCAGGTTTGATTCCCAGCCAGGGCACATAAGCCAGGTCTCCAGCCAGGTCCCTAGCTGGAGGCAAGCGAAAGGCAACCATACATTGGTGTTTCTCTCTCTCTTTGCCTTTCTCTCTTCCCCTCTCTCTGGAAATAATAAATAAAATCTTTAAAAAAAAAAAAAAAAGACATAAGGCTCTGAAATCTCCCAGCTGGAACACAATAAATATTTGTTGAAATGACTCAATACTAGGGTCTTACATGAATTCAGAAAAAAAGTGAAATGGGGAATGAGCTGACACCCAAAAGATAAAGCACCAACTAGGGACTGCAAGTCCTGGTGAAGTCCCAAAGCAGGGCTCATCAAAGTTAGTCAATGAGAAAGCTTCACTGATGAAAATTTGGGGTTTCAGAGGTGAATGGGGGCCTGGAGATGACAAGGTTCAGGTGTTGTCAGAGAAACAGATGGCTGAGGGGAAATGACCAAATGTTATTGGGGCTGAGCAAAGCAGGAGACTGTGCAGGTTATGGTGTGTAGGTTCACTGCACTGTCTTTGAAGCTGCTTCCAGACTGGGGAACTGTCTGGAAAGAAAGGAAATGAGTGTTAGAGCTGGAAGCCTCACTGAGTGCTGGTCAGGGGGTGTGTGACTTTCTGAGGAAGAGTGAGGGGTACTACATGAAGATGGGGATTCCAACCTGGATATGATGAGGAAAATGCACAGATGGTGAAGTTCCCTCACTGCCCTCCACCTACCAGAGAGGAGTGTGTGAAGTAGTGAGGAGCCACCCACAGCAAGGTCCTCAGGGGCTATGGCCCTCATCTCCCAGGACAGCTGTCACCTACTGTTTCCTGTTAGCGTTAGCTGCAGCCAGCAGAGGGCGATTCCCCCTTTGTATGAATAGTCAGCCTTGTCAGTAAGGTGCTCTTGTCACCTTACTGACTGGCAAACTACCTTCTTGGCTACTTTATAACAAACAGCCTAGGCTCTGCCTCCCATCTGTCAGCAAGCTTCATATTTCTCCCCAGAGTTTGATTTCCAGATACCAATGCTGCTCACCTGAGACTTTCATGCCTCCTTCCTTTCTCAGCTCATTAGAAACATCCTGCATGTAGAGGCTCTGCTGCTATCTCTAGATTGAAATGAAGGTTGATGGATAGGAGTCCAGCCTACACAAGGCCAGCTGGTAGTTTTCCTTCCCAGATGAGAGAGTGAACCCATTTATCTGAGTGGGCTGAAGCCCTCACATGCGCTAATTAGCTCTCATTCACATCATCAAGGGTATGTTCATTCCACATGGGCCGATCAAATCTTTCTGTGTCTTACTCCCTGATAAGAGTGTCAGAGATCAGAATAATGTCCTTCTGAAAAATCCCAGTTGTTTTGGCCTTGCAACAGGTCTGAGGGTCAAGGCAAGACATTCCTGAGGGTTAGAGTCCCAAACTGCCCTTTCAAGGAAAGGAGGAGAAAAGAACTTTCTTATTCTTCTTCCTCCTTCTCCGCTTTGCCCTCCCTGCCCCACTCCTCCTCCTCCTCTTCTTCTTCTATATGAAAATGTCCATGTATTCCTGAAGTTCATTTTTGTGAATATTTTATTATGAAGAAATATCACATATACATCAAAATTGAAATAATTTTATGCTGAACAAAATCTCATATTATAGGCTTGAACATCCAGATACTACCACTATGATTTACTGTTCTTGTATCAAGCCTGGCCATCTAGTCTCCTAATCTCCCTTCCTGACTTCTTCTGCCTTCCCAATCTGACCTTGGAATGGAGGGTTTACCATTCATTGTGGTCAGCCACCCATTTGTCTCCTCCCTGGTATTGTAATACCCTGTAGGAGGAGCTGCAGACATTTCTGCAAATACCATCATTACTCTGTTCTTTTTCTTCTAAGATCTAGTACTTTGTGGAAGAGCAGTTGTTGGCTTGAGGTTCCAAAGGCTAGATGTGATCTTTCTCCAGCCCCAAGTCCAGGGGCACAGTGGAGATGAGGTGATGGGGAAAGGACATGCCAAACCTCAAGAAAAGTGCTGCCCAAATAATGGTTCTCAGAAACATGGCTCAGACCCTAAGAGTGTCCCCTATTGTAATAACGCCTGGCCTCAGACCACCTACCCTAGAGTATGAGGGAGCCTTCCTAATTCAGTGCCTCCCTGGTGAAGGAGAGCTCTGAACTTTCTGTCATCTCTGGAGTCGACATGGTTTTCTATTAGAATTCCCTGAGTTTCAGGTGATCTGGCTAAAGGTTTACAATAATTTCCCCAAAATTTAAAACATGGACAGTTGAAGATTACTGAGATGATTCTAGGTGTTCAGTATGGGGCCAGTGACACTGAGTCATATAGTGAAGTTATTTCCTTTTCTATAGTCTTTTAGCTGTTTGATGAACTCCAGGGGAAAGTCTCATGTTGGTGCTAGTATGCCTTTAATTCCTGTCCAACATCTCTCTAACAATTTTTTCTTTTTTCTTTGTCTTTTTAAAGAAAGAATGAGTAGGCTCTGAGCCCAGATTCTTGGGTGTGCAAACAGCAAGTTTCCAGAAAAAAAAAAAAAAGGTTTCATTATTCATGAATGTATTTTGCTGGTCCTCATAAATTTAGGATCAATTTTTCATTTATAGTGCAGATTTAAATTTTCCTTTTTAGAGCAATTTATTTACATGAAAACATGAGTTAGTTAAAAGAGAAACATTATTAATTAATAACAATGGAGATGATAAAAATTGGAATGGGGTATACAGAGGCCTCACATTTGGGAAATATGATAGTTGGGTACATAGCCCTGCACCCCAATTCTTCTACATCCTACCTCTTTGCTCCCATTTTCTTTTGACTTTTTGAGTCCCCCATTGAGAATCCCTCCAGGCACATGTCTTTGAGTTGGGGGAAGTGGGGGAAGGGCTGGTGCCATGAGGCCATGTGCCCAGAGTCCATGGGTGGTGAAAGCTCAGCTCTGGCTCCCAGGTCACCACGATGCCAGAATACCTCAGGAAGCGCTTTGGTGGCAACAGGATCCCCATCATCCTGGCTGTGCTCTACCTATTTATCTACATCTTCACCAAGATCTCGGTAAGGTGAGAAGGTCGGTGACAGCCTCCTGCTGGGGTGTCTCCATTCTGTGCTCTTTCTCCAGGCTTCAGGGGTGGGGCAAGGATGAGCAAGGGCAGAGGAAGTCAGGAGAAAGGGTGGAGGGAAGGATTCCTCCCCAACTCCTGCCAGTGGTGCAGGTCACAGACTGGGACTCCCAAGAACACTTGGGAGGGACTTCAATCTTCCTCCTGAGATACACAGTGATAAGCTGTTAATCAGATGTGTTGATGAGCCATGAGCCTGCCTCACCTTGATCTTTGGATGGGCAGAGCCCCTGGAAAGTAGCCAGGAGCAGAGGCACCACAGCCTGTGGACACATGCTGCTCAGCCAGCCAGACTCTCATGGATGCTGTCACCCTATCCAGCTAGAACAGTGGGGAGCTGATCCTATGGGAGAGGGTGAGAGGGGCAGAGAAGTTTCATTCCAACTAAATAGGAACTGGCTCTCCACCAGGAAAGGCTTCACAAGGGCAGTTACATCAGAGGAGTTTAGAGAAAGGGGAATTGGCATTCCAGAAGAGATGGGCTAGAAAGAGCAAAAGCGTGGCGGCATAGATGAAGATGACTTGTTAGGGAATCAGAGTGTGTTTCAGTGTGCCGAGAGGACTGGTAATAGAAAGTGACTAAAGAAAATAAGGCAAAGTGGCTGGCAAATCATGCTGGGCCTAGCATGCAACCCTAACTGACTTATTTAGACCACTGTGGAGGCCCTGGGGACCCACTGAGGACCTTTACTGGGGAGAGAAGGAAAGATGACCATGATGGTATCTGAGTAGGTGCACTGTGGAGTCAGGGTGGAAGAAGACTAAGAGTAGAAACAGGAAGACCACTAAGGAGGTTGTTGTGTTAACCCAGGGAAGTGGTCTCAAATGCAATTGCCCACAGGGCTCCAGTTTGAGACCCAAATCTGGAAAGAGATGAATGAAGGATCAATAATATTTAATGATTCTGTGTTTTCCAGAATCTAGGTTGGAGCCTGAATCTAGGCTAGGGGAACCTGTGCTGCATCCACCCATCCCTCTGTCCACTTCATGTTTCTGCAGGTGGACATGTATGCAGGTGCCATCTTTATTCAGCAGTCCTTGAAATTGGACCTATACCTGGCCATAGCTGGGCTGTTGGTCATCACAGCTCTATACACCGTTGCAGGTATAACTGTATAAGGGGTGATGTTGGGAGTAGAGGTGTACAAGGACTGTGAGCCACCCCATCTTTTCCTGGCCCATCTTTTGGTGTTTCACTGTGTTAAGACTTTATTAAACTTCATTCCATTACCCTAGATAATACAATTTCTCTGGGCTGCTGTCCTAAGGAAGAGGGTTGCCTGAAAAGACAGGGGATTTTAAAATGCACTGCAACTGCATTTGGCTGTTTTTCATTTATTCAAGACCTATTTACTGAGAACATATTAGGTACTGAGCATGTTTGTTCACATGCATGAAACAAAGCTGGGTCATAAACTACTGAAGCCTGAGGTTGGGCAGCCTCTTCTTTCCCCCTCAGATTTGCATCCTGGAATGATGACTGGCATAGAGTAGAGCCTTAACATGTATCTGGTTTTGAATATCACCCTAGCATCTTCTCTGCCTCTTATTAATATAATATAAAAAAAATATAAAATATATATATATAATGGTCTGTCCAGAAAAAGTCCAGCCATTGTTAATATAATGAGAATGGTTTGCATGACTTTGATGTGATGTAACCTGGCAGCCAAGAAGTTTGGACTGGAATGCTCATACATGAATAACAATGACTTCACTGTACTAGTCAGTGGGGGTCTTAGAGGCCATTGTGTGAGCATGTGTATTGTGTGGCCATCATATGCAAAATGACTAAACAAGCAGAGCAACAGAACTGCATCAAATTTTGCTTGAACATTCCTCCATGGAAACTAGTCAGATGATTCAGAAGATTGCAGCTATGGGTAACTGGTGATTGGCAGCTTCATCACAACTCCAGCTCATGTACCACATTTTGTGCAGTTTTTGGTAAAACATCAAATCACTCAGGTGCTCAGCCCCGCTACACACCAGATCTGGCACCCTGTGACTTATGGCTCCCCCCAAAACTAAAATCACCTTTAAAGGAGAAGAGATTTCAGATTGTTGATAAGATTCAGGAAAATACAAGAGAGCAGCTGATTGTGATTGGGAGAACTGTGTGAGTCCCAAGGTGCCAACTTTGGAAAGGACTGAGGCATCATTGTCCTATTTACAATGTTTCTTGTATCTTCTTCAATAAATACCTCTATTTTTCATATTACATGGATGGATACCTTCTGGACAGACCTTGTATGTACAGTACGTTCTTTCTTTCTTTCTCTCTATCCACCTACCTACCTACCTACCTAATTGCATTAGTCTCTAAAGTTGTCTCAGATCATTTGTCAATCATCCAATGCAATCATCCATTGTTTCTTCATGGTCTAGCATATGCTAGACATCATGCTAGAAAAGGGGGTGAAGCAGTAAACAGATAAAATTTTTGCCCCAAAGGATTTTACATGCTAATAGGGTTGGGAGATAGTGATCTAGAAAACCAATAAGCAATGTCAGAGAATCTTATTATAACCTAACAAGTGCTATGAAGGAAAATTCATCAGAGTGAGAGGGGATAAATGGAGGAAGGATTTTTTTAACATGGAATATTGAGCTAAAGTGATACTTGAACCTGACTTAAGTGATGAAGGAAATACCCATGAGAAGTTTAGGGGAAGAGAATTCCAGGCAGAGAGAAAGACAAGCATAAAGGCTCTGAGATGAGAACATGGTTTGCTCATGTGAAGGACAGCAGAGGGGGTTGATGTGGCTGAAGCTGAGCAAGCAGATGATTCAGGCTGTATCCTACCCACCTGCAGAGGTACCATTCACACAAACCGGGTTGAGAGTGGCCCCCCACCTGGCACCATGCTGAGCTGCAGCCTTGCTGGTAGGAGAAGCAGTGAAACAAAGTGTTGGCACCTAAGCAAAGAAGACCATAAATGGACCTTGGATTGAGGTCTAAGTGCCATGGAACACCATTGGGGGCTCCAAATATAAAGGAACAAAATCTAACAAATGCAAAGGCCTCTGATGCTGAAAGATCTTGGCTGACTTTATAGCACTCAGAGAAACTGTGTGACTTTTTAGCACCTAGAGCCCAAGGGAAGGAAAGGGCCAGTCACAGTTGCCAATTTATTTTCATGTTTCCAAGTTTGGGGGTCTGTTCCCCCATTATACTATAAGCTCTGTGAGAACAGGGAACATGCTGCTCTGCTTGCCTCTGTTTCCCACCATGTAGAACTAGGTGGAAGCTTGAGCCAGGTGTTAGTGAATGATCCATTAATGTCTGGCACATGGTAAGTGCTCCATAAATGTTAGTGTAGAAATGACAGTGAGTTTCAGGGGTACCAATTTTCAGGATCTCACTACACTCATGCGAATTACTTGCGTGGAAGGACAGCAGAGAAATGGGCTGGAAGCTAGGTCAGATCTCTTCCCACTTGGGACAGGGCCTTATTCCTGTTGGCAAAGAAGGAGAGTCATAGGAGAATACCACACCCATGGGCATGGCTTTTATTGCACTGTGACCTTGCCTACTAGTAAACATTTTTGCGTCAGATGTGCCCCCTCCCTTTTGGGGAGAAGAGAGGAAGGTATAGGGAAGAGATTGGAAAGATTTCTTTCCAGAATTATTGCAAAGATTTTCTAGGTGGAAACACCAGCAACAATCCCCTGTGGCCAACCACCATGACTCTGTTCAGGAAGCCTCTTAGGGTTCTGAAGACCTCACATTCTTTTTCCAATGTTAAAAACAAAGGTATTCAGAGCCTGGGGACTATGGCCTAAGCATCACTTCCTAGATCACTCAGAAATTACTGTGTAACAGCCACTGACAAGTTAGGGACTTAAAACAACAATGGTTGATTGCTGCTTACAGCTCACTTCATGGATTGTCTGCTAGTGATGGTTCTGTTGATCTCACCTGGCTCAGTTGAATTGTAGCTAACTGGCATCTGGCACAGCTGCTGGAACAAGGTGGCCTCACTCACATGGCTAACAGTTTGCTTGGGCTATCATCTGGACTTTCCCTTCATGCATACCACCATCCTTCACTAGGTTTGAGTAGGTTTCTTAAAGAAACATGTCAGACACTGAAGCCAAAACAGGAGCTGAAGGTTTCCTTGAGGCCTGGGCTTAGAGCTGCACAATATCACATCCACCATGTTCTGTTGGTCAGAGCAAATCATTTGGCCAAACCCATATATGAGAGGTAGAGAAATCAACTTCACCTCAACATGAAAGGAGTAGCAAAGTCACACTGCAAATTGGAAATACACAGGAGAGAGTGTGGCCATCTTTGCAGACAATTAACACTGAGAAATCTCCACAGTCAGGTCTTGACCCTTCAAGTTCCCTCTATGACCCAGATTAACTCCTTTCCATTGGAGTACTGGACCCTCATCTCAGTACTTATTCCTGTTTCTCCCAGGTGGCCTGGCTGCTGTGATCTACACGGATGCCCTACAGACTGTGATCATGCTCATAGGAGCACTTTCTCTGATGGGCTACAGTAAGTGGGGGCCTGGTCACCTGGGTGGATGACAGCATCTCCCTCAAGCATGAACACTTGTTCTCACTCCTGGGATCAGTAAACCAGCTGTCAAAAGCCTTCCTGCTTGAAGTGTGGTTATTTTAGCAGAAAGAGAGCTGTGCTTATCACAAAAACTTGCTGTATTTTTTTAAGTCAAAATTAATAGCTCTTTCTATATTAATATGGATAAATAAATAAATATGTATATATTTTTCATCATTTTACTCTTAGCCTATCTGTATTATATTTAAAGTAGGTTTCTTGTAGATACCATATAGTTGCTCTTTAAATCTGACAATCTCTTATTTATATCTTCAGGTTAATTCTATTTATATAATTATTGATAGGGTTGGGTTAAAACCTACTATTTTGCCAGTTGCCTATTTGTTCCATTTGTCCTCTGGTTCCATTTTACTTCTTTTACAGCTTATGTTAGTGCTGGCCGTAGCATTTACAAGAGTCATCTCAGTCTCAACCTTCAGATAGTATTGCATGGCTTCATTTACAGTTTCAGAACCTCACAATAGTACGCTCCCAAATCCTCCCTCTCACATTTTGTGCTATTGCTACCATACATTTACCTATGTTATAAACCCCATTCACTGATACAAGCTTTGTGTTTGACAGTCTACTACTTTCTATAGTTATTTTTAAAAGAAAAATGTCTTACACAATGTAAATTAATATAAACCTTCATTCTAACTATTTCTGAATATCTTTATTTCTCCTAGTGTGGGGCTTCTGGTAATGAACTCTCCATTTTTGTTTGCCTGAAAACATCTCTAATTTTCATTCATTTTTGAAAAATATACTGTAAGTTATTTTTATTTTGAAGCACTTTAAAGATGTCATTCTATTGTTTTGTGACTTGCATAGTTTTGGAGAAGTCTGCTATAATTCTTACCTTCATTCCTCTCTATGTAACATGGAGATCTCCTTGGCCCTTTAACTGCCTTGAAGATATTTCTTTCATTTTTGATTTTCAGCAATTTTAATATGATATGTCTAGATGGGAATATACACTGCTTCATATTTATCTTGCTTGGGATTTTCTAAGATTTTTGGAATTATGGTTTAATTCCATTAACTTTGGATAATTTGGAGCTATCAAACAGGAAAGACTCAACAAAACTCAGGGATTGTGGCTTGGGTTAAGAAAATTCAACTTTATATGGTTTGTAAGTGGCACATGTAAAACTAAGTATATCATAAGGCAAAAAAACATTAAACAGAGAGAAAGTCACTTTATATTGAAAACTTGTGGATTTAAAATGAAGGCATAACCTTTGTGTATTAAATAACATTGCAGCAAGATACACAAAGCAAAAGGAATAGGAGAAATTGACAAAATACTAGGAAATTCTTGAACACATGACAGAACAAGAAACCAAAGCATAAATAAAGTTTTAGGAGTTACAACTTGTATGAACAAATAATTATTCTCAGAACAGTGAATATGTGTACATTTTCCCAGCATCATAGAATCATCTATGAAAATTAATTATTGAAAAAATAACCAACTTTTGCAAAAATACCTATGTAAACATTGTTCAGATTACATTATTTTACCCATGTAAAACAAAAATAAATAAATTTATTAGAATAGTATAAATTTTAAAAATCTAATTACTTAAAAAATTTAAAGCTGTCCTCTAAATTGTGCTTGTATCAAAGAGAAAATAAAATTGCAATTACATACTATTTAGAAATAGTGATGAGAATATTACATTTCAGTCAATAATGTAATCAAAAGCTGTACCCCTAGAAAAACAATTCTATCCATGAATATGAAAGCTCAATTTAAGTGAATTAGAAAAGAGAAAAACTACAGGGTAAATTACTGCAAAGTCTGTTTCTTTGAAAAGAACCACAAAATACAGTGGCAAATCAAATCAAGGAAAAGAAGGTAAGATATGACAATCCCCACACCACTACTACCACAAAATAATTTTTCAGGGAAATAAAGTATGACACAAATTTATCAGTACAGTATTTTTTTTTCCTAGTAGCTGTTTCTACCCAAGTCTTTAGTAAAACCAACCTCCCATCTTACATACCAAAAAAGAAAAAAGGCTTACACAATGTAATCTGGTGAGAACAGCATTATTTGGGGGTAATACAATCCTTTCAGTTAATAAGCAGATTCCAAATGACAGTACTTTATTATTTTTTAGACTAGCTCATGTTTGGGCCAAATACTACGTATTTCATGTGCACGACTTATTGAGCTCTAGCTCCAGCCCTGTGAGGTTGGCTTGACATTATCCCTATGAGCAGATGTGGAAACATCCTCAAAGAGGGGAAGCCACTTGCTCAAGGTCACAAATATGTGTTACCACTCTTGTGATAACATGCGTTGAGAGACGCTGAGAAGTTCAGCAGTGAAAGAATGCTTCCTCAAGGCAAGGGTTTTTTTTGTTTGTTTTTAACCCGGGGTCTGTGGCCAGAATTTAGGGTGTTCGTGAACACTGGATGGGGGAGAAAACAACCACCTCTATTTTCATAAACTTATCACTGAAATTTAGCATTTTTCAATTATACATGTAGGCAACAAACCATGGAAATATTAGCCATATATGTGGCTGATACCAAAGGATACCTCAGATGTTTTTATCCAGATATGCTTACAGTTGTTGCTGATGCATTTAAGTCCTGATTTGTGTTCACGGCTATATTGAAATGAAACTGTTATTGGACTTCCTGCTAGGTTTTGCTACTTAATGGGCAAATAAATAAATTGCTAGGTCACAGTGGTCTTTATATTTTGATGATTGCCTTTAATGTATTTGGTTTTGTTTAAAATCCTATCTATGTTGTGTTATGCATTTAATAATAGTATTTTGAGAAGCATTCCATACTCACTACCAAAGGTATTAAGAAATAGTAGCTAAGAACCTTTAAGGCACTAACTCTCCTTGGTAACTGTACTCACTGTGCTCTGAGTAGGGTTTCATGATCTCCAACAATCCTATCACTGCTGGAGAGCCATCTGAGCTTCTGGCACACCTGTGCTTCCTCTGATGTCTAGGTTTTGCTGCCGTTGGAGGGCTGGAAGGCCTGATGGATAAGTATTTCTTGGCCCTGGCCACCAACCGTACTGAAAATACCAGCTGTGGGCTTCCCCGAGAAGACGCCTTCCACATCTTCCGAGACCCGCTGACATCTGACCTCCCATGGCCTGGGATCCTATTTGGAATGTCCATCCCATCTATCTGGTACTGGTGCACCGATCAGGTATGGGAAGGGCCTCTGGCTGTGCGAGTTCCCTCCAGGACACTCCTGGGGTGTCTGGGGCCCAGGGACTTTCTCCCTCCTGTTGTCCTCTCATTTGCCTTTCTCTCCTTGGCCCCCAGCTTCTATAACACCTTCCTTTCTTGCTGCTCTACATGCTCTTACTTTGTGCTCTGCTCACACATGGCAAAGCGTAATCCAGTTTATTGATTGTCTGGGAATATCCAGTAAGCAGAAGAGATAATACATCCTAAACAGAGGTTAAAACGGCTTAACAAATGTTCACTGGACATCATCTATGTACCAGGCACTTAGAAGTCATTAGTAAACAAATCAGACAGGGCTTGTGGGAGCTCCTGGAGCTCACCTTTTCCCAGCAGGGGTAGATAGACAGACATAAATAAATTCTGTGCAATGTAAAAGGTGAGGGAAGATGAGACGGGAAGTGACCTTGAGCACAGGTTCCAGAGAGAAGAGCAGAAGGAACCAAGAGAACAGAAGCCACAGGCTCTTATGTAATGGGTGTGAAAAAAGAAATAAGAAAAGCAGAAGACACAACAGTGTGCGCACTAAGCCCCATTTTGTTAAAAGAAGAGAACATGCTCGCTATTTGCACTTACTTGTATATGCATACAGATATTGGATGGATGGATCTAAAATGAAAAAGAGCAGATACTTGCAGGCAGAGATGCCAGGACGGTGGGAACCATGGCACTGCCCCGTCTGTTCGTTTTCTAGGTCTCAAACCCAGTGACTGGATCACTGATTGAAAGGGCTCTTTTTCTGTTACATTAACAATCAGGTCTGCATACCATTTTAGAAGCTAAATTGCATAGTTAGCAGTGAGGAGAGTTTGACTAAAGGAGACAGTGAGTGCTGAGAATGAGGCCTAGGTCACCCCACTGGCTGGAACTCCTCTGAGTGAAGAGCTAAGTACCATGGCAGTGATGGTGCAATACCCAGACACTGGCCCTTTAAGAAGCAGACCCCCTTCTTCTCCTTAGAAATCTCAAGTGGGAGAGTCCTTGGAGATAGTACAACAGGCCTAGGCCAACAACACGGGCTTTACAATGCACATACCTAGAGTCCAGCTCAGGTGGCATAATCATGAGACACAACTTAACATCTCTGAGCCTCTGCTTCCCCTCAAGTGGGGTTACTAATAGTCACAAAAGAGGAGGGTATGAAGGATTTGATCATAGTGCTTTTGTTGCAGAGACATTCAATAAACCATTAGAAATATTTACATTTTACTACAGTGTATATTACTGCTCTGGACACAGCTCACCAGCTTACACTGATTAATCAGCACAAACATTTACTTGAGATTCCTCAAACCCTCATGAGCTGGCATTCCGGCATTTGCACCTAAAGTCCTCCTCCAGCCCACCCTGTTTTGTTCAAGGATCTGGAGACTTAGTTTAAGGGGGCTCAACCTCCCTTCAAATGCCAGGCAGGGTGAGAAGGTACAGGCTTCATTCCCTCATTAGCCCCATGACTGCGGTTCTGACTACATGGTGTTCCCTGAGTGGGTGCCACAGACTCCAAAAACTGCTGCATCCCTGTGCGTGCAGCCCTGGGACATGCAGGTCTTTGCCAGAACTGTATAAGGCTCACTTTAGAATGGAAGAAAGGCAAGGCGACATTCGCTGTTCACTACTTGTGAGCGGGAGTTCATGCCAGATCCTCCTAGGCAGAGACAGAAGAGGTAAATAACAATTGATAAAACCCCTAACTTGGGTAACCAGATTGAGACAGGGCTTTTCTGAGTTCTGTCCTTGAAACTTGTTCACACAGGGCTTAGCTTGTGCCCCTGTTACTGCAGCTGGACATTAGCAAAAGCTGCGGATTTCACATTGTACTTGACCATTCTGGTGTCTTCTGGAAATTGTGTGAGAAGGGCCAGGCCCATGGCTTCTGAGACTGTGATACCTTCAGACACAGTGTTTTCTCCTGAATAGATGTGCGTGTTTGTACTGGGGAGCCTAAAAGTTATCAGGGGTGTGGAGGGGGTTCAGAGAAAATCCGAACTTGACACTCCTCCCATTAAGGATTCTTTGCTGATTTGGTGGGGATTTTAAATTGCCTATAAGAAAAAAATTGTTCAAGCTTATATGTTCTTTAACTTACATGACTGAAAGATGGGGCAGAGGTGGATAATAACAATTAACATTTATTGGGCAGTTACTATTTACTAGACTCTAAATATTCTAAATGGGTTGACTTCATTTAATTGTCAAAATAATCCTACTACTTCACCCATTTTATAGATCAGAAAGCTGAGGCAAAGAGAGATAAAATTATTTGCCCAAGACCACACAGCAAAGAA
Organism: Noctilio leporinus; assembly: GCA_004026585.1. NCBI lineage: Eukaryota > Metazoa > Chordata > Mammalia > Chiroptera > Noctilionidae > Noctilio > Noctilio leporinus. The sequence continues at coordinate 195,817 of PVIW01001929.1, forward strand.
GTGGGGAAGTAGGGTTGGAACTCAGGCTGTCAGTTTCCAGAGTTGGCACAGCTGGATTGAAGGGTGCTATGTCATCAGAAACTATTTCTCTTTCTTTCCAATTCCTCCTTTTCTTCCTCTGGGATGATGTCAGTCCCAGGAAAGCTTTCCTGATATGATAGCAGAGATGCAACCATGGCCTAAGGTGCTCTCTCAGTTAGCCATTCCAATGGAGGCTGCAGGGGGTAGGGTGCCTCTTTTAAGAGAAAGTTCCCCGTCGAGCTATAATTGGCCTGCATGAGCTACACACTTTTTCTTTTTCTTTTTTTTTTTAAGATTTTATTTATCACTTTTAGAGAGAGGGGAAGGGAGAAAGGCAGAGAGGGAGAGAAACATCGATGTATGGTTGCCTTTCACCTGCCTCCAGCTATGGACCTGGCTGAAGACCTGGCTTGCAACCTGGTTATGTGCCCTGGCTGGGGAATCAAATACACACTTTTTCTTAACCAATCATGGTGGCCAGAGAAGTAGAGTAATTCTATGAAGAACTCTAAGTGAAAACACCCAACCCCCAGAATAAAGGAAGGGGATTGAGAAGAGGAAAGAGATGCTTCCTCAAAAATAAGCCAAGAAACCAAGTTCTAAGTCTACAATGCCTACCATGAAGCTCTGCATGCTTTCTGTGTCTTAGGAGAAAGCCATCACAGCTTTCAATCACCCCCACTGTTTTCCAGGTTATCGTTCAGCGGAGTCTGGCTGCCAAAAACCTGTCCCATGCCAAAGCAGGCTCTCTGATGGCTGCATACCTTAAGGTGCTGCCCCTTTTCATGATGGTGTTCCCTGGAATGATCAGCCGAGTTCTCTTCCCAGGTGAGAAGACAGTTAGAAGGAGAGGTCATGTGTCTGCAAGTCTCAGACCCTGAAATGCTCGAAACATATTACTGACTGCTCCGAGAGAATGTGACTGAAGCCTCTTTCAAGTAACTCAGCTGAGGTGTCTCTACCCAGCACTGACTGACTCTACACCATTTCCTAACACTGGTTCAATGCGCACATCTTATAGGTGTCCCAGGTCAAATGGAGTGGAAACCCACCTGGGGCCTTGCCTCAACTGTATTTTTTGAAACCATAATGTAGGCTAAAATCTATGGTCTCAGATGTTAGTTGCCTGAAGTCTCACATTAAGAGTTCCTCACGCTTTAGTGTTCAAGCCCTGTAGCTTTGTAACTTCGGCCCAATGGAACCCTTTGGGGGCTATTTTTCTTAACAAAAATAAGTGATATTAAAACAGTTGGAGTATTTGCCATAGCTCTTTTTTTTTTTTTTTTTTTTTTTTAATGCAATAAAGGGATGAGGTTGGCACTGTGGAGATTAAACAGGGCTGGGGTGGGTGTTGCTGCTGGAGGTTACTGGGATGTCAGGAAGGGGTGATCTATTCAGAAAATAGCCTCTTCCCCCATGCCTTATCCTACACGGTTTCACACAGAGGTAAAGAAAGGGTAGGATGACATGATTAGTTGGATGGTCCAAAAGTTTCATCAGAATAATTGAGGACTTTTAAGAATTAGGAGAAAGGGGTTGGGGAAAGGAAGCAGGGAGCTGTCTGTGGTGCTGGACATTGGGCTTGTGCCCCCAGCCCATATTCAGTGAAGAACCCAGAGAATCTCTGGTCCTGTTTCCAGAAAAGGGGCATTAGGCTTGGGAAAGCTCAGATAGGAGTGAAAACTGCCTTCTGGGGTTTGTGGTGGCTTGAAGGACAATGTACAGTTCTTGGGCAAGGTTTAAGATAGGAATTAAGAGCATGACTTAAAACAGCCAACGTTTACTGTTTTATGGGCCAGTTCCTGTGTAAAGAGTTTGATGGGAGAATGTGGTGATTACAAATATAGACTCTGACCTGAACTCCCTGAACCTGAATTCTGGCTCTGCCCTTTTCTAGCTGTGTGACCTCGAATAAGTCACTTAATCTCTCTTGGTCTCTGCTTCCTCGTTTGTAAAATGGGGATAATGCTTGCTCAGGCTTAAGCAGTTCCTGGCACATGGAAAGAACTATAAGAGGTTCATTCTTATTATTTTATACTTGTATTATTTCCTTTATTCCACAAAACCACATTATGAGGTTAGCACTATTATTATTTTCATTTACAGGTGAGGAAACTGAAGCTCAGAAAAATTCATTCACTCATTTATTTATTTGTCCATGTATTCAACAATTATTTTGAGAGCCAGTTTTAGAAGACCTTATTTTAGAAGGCCCTGGGTCTTACATTCTAGTGGGAGACACAGAAAAAATGGTAAATACATAAAAGAGATATTCATCGATAGTGCTAAGTAAGTGCTGTGAGGAAAATTAATAGGGGTGCTGGGCAGGGATCCTTTCTGAAAGAGGCCACAGCTGATCCCATGGGTGGTTTGAAAATATATTTGAGGGTGAAGCCAACCAGATTAATAATGGATTAGATGTGGGATTAAGGGGAAAAAGAGAACTCAATCACTTCTAGGCTAAGTGACTTGCTGGAATTTATATGGCTGGTGTGGGTGAGCCAGAGTTTAACTCCAGATGCACCTGCTTCCAAAAACTGACTCAAAATTATGCTACTGTCTCTCTCAGAAAATCACATTTTAAGCTTTGGCTCAATACTCTTAAGAGTCAGCCAAACTACAATGCTTTATTACTAAAACAGAGGCCATGGTCTATGTATATATCTCTAGGGACTCTGTAATGTAACAGATGTGTGCAGTACTCATGAAAAACTAACATAAAATAAATCTCAAAACTCAAATCCAGTATATGAGACAAGAAATAAATACAAAAAGACTGAAAAGAGTAGAGTAAAAAGGGCACTTCTCAAAGTGTGGTCCTCAGCAGCCACAGTGACATCTTGGGACCTATTAGAAGTGCACATTTTCAGGCCCCAAAACACTACTGAATCTGAATCTCTGGGGTGGGGCCCAGATATCTGTTTTAACAAGCCCACCAGGAGATGGAAAAACCTTAGCCTACAGTGCCAGACTTGGGGCAAAGCCACTATACCTTCCTGTTTTCACTTTTTCACATCTTGGCTCCACTAGCTTCCCACTGAATCTTCAGCAGGTTCCAGAACTGCCTAAAAGGGTGCTCCAACCCTGAGCTCCCATGACCCTGAACAACACCCTCTTCCACATACCTGAGTAATGACACACACTTTTAAGAAACTCCAGTGGAAATTAAGAGAGATGCAAAATAACCCTCAAGACAATAAAACACAAAAGTCTGAGATGTACCTATTTACAAAGCCATCTGAGCTTTGAATAAACTAAGGATTTGAGATCTGTCCATGATACTAGCTGTATGATTTGGGGGAGCTAGTTAAGTTTTTATTTTTATTTTTGCCTCAGTTTACTTGTCTTTAAAACCTGTGTAACAACATCTTCCTCAATGAGTTGTGAAGATTACATGAGAAAGTGTACATATTGTGTTTATCTGTAGCCTTGAGTCATAATGAATATTGGCTTTTGGAAGAAGGAGGTGTTATGTTTGCATTTGACTCTGTTAAAGGCTTTCTACATTTCAAACATCAGAGGGCCAGACAAGGGAATCCACTTCATATATGAAATGGTTGATTAACACAGGAGAGGTGAGCAGATGTCACTGTGTGATGTGTGACTTCACTTATAACTAAGCTGAGCCAACTAACGTCTCATGATGAACATATTTCTTAGACTGCACACAATTTTCTGCCACAAACATGGTTGAAAGTTGCATTCCTAGAAGGTTAAACAAAAACTTTGTAGTTAATGGAATACCACAGGGAGATCCTTGCTTCTTCTCAGTGTACCTTCAAGAGAGGAGCTTTTGGACAAGAGGCCGAGCCCATAGATTTGTACATAAACATGACCTTTGCCCCACCTGGGAGGGTTCTTACCATGTTCTGGTGATGAGAATGCAACTGTCTTTTAATTTTTTCCTAAGTTTTCTCAGAAGAGTCATAAAGAGTTAAGAACTTTGACCTCTTAAAAGCATTTTTCTCGACCTGGCTGGGTGACTCAGTAGATTGGAGCAGTAATAAGAGCTGGCACGTATTCAGCACTTCTATGTACCAGACCCTGTGCTAAGTGCCTTATGTATACCATCTCAGTTCATCCTCACTATAATCTTATGTCCACATTTTATATATACGGAGCCTGAAGTTCAGAAAGGTTCCGTAAGAGGATCACCATTTATAAAATCTGGGCTCCTTTTTATTTCACTGAGCCATAAATTGTCTCCTGATGCTGAGCAGGGTCAGGCCACATTTGGGCTTGGCCTGGGGCCCTAAGGGCCTGTGTGCTCACCTCTGGGGCTTGTCTCCTCTGCAGATCAAGTGGCCTGTGCAGATCCAGAGATCTGCCAGAAAGTCTGCAGCAATCCCTCCGGTTGCTCTGACATCGCATATCCCAAACTTGTGCTGGAGCTCCTGCCCACAGGTAACATCCCCTCACCCCCTGTAGCTCCCAGGAGGGAAGAGCTGTCTGGGCTCTGATCTGAGGGAGGACAGGATGGGTGGGTGGGGGAGGGAATGGGCTCTGGGCCGAGGAACTGAGCTCCAGAGCCAGGGTACCCCGAATGAAGCCCAGGCCCTGTCCATGCAGGGGTCTCTGCCTAGCCCTACCCCCAAAGTTCTTCCTCAGATCTCTTACCCTAGTTCTGTTTCCTCAGAGTTGAACTTCCTGGGGTCCACTGGCTTTGGGCCTGGGTCATGGGGTTCTGAGTGAAGGCATGAGCTATGAGCAGAAAAACCTTGAGGCCCATAGACCTCCCTTCTGCCCCCAGGGCTCCGTGGGCTCATGATTGCTGTGATGGTGGCGGCGCTCATGTCCTCCCTCACCTCCATCTTTAACAGTGCCAGCACCATCTTCACCATGGACCTCTGGAATCACATCCGGCCTTGGGCATCTGAGAAGGAGCTCATGATTGTGGGCAGGTAAGATCTTCTTGGTGGGGCCAGGCCACAGAAGGGAATGTGCAGGTACTGGGGAGCAACCAGCTGAGCTCCCCAGGAGTGAAGTACAACCAGAAATTTGCCCAGGCTCAGCCTCCACTTTCACAAACATGAGGTACATTAGGACTCCTGATGGAAGCCATTCATTCATTCAAGAGATGTTTGATGAGCAACTACTACGTGCCAGATGCCTGACATTTATGCAATGAAAAGAAACAACTCATAGGCACACACACACACATGCACACAAACAAAATAAACAATTCATATATAATAATTATATATTTGAAAAAGAACAAGCCTTTTTCCTGCTGTATTCATCTGTGTATTCTTTCAAAGAGAAAAATACATATTTGAACTAAAGGATGCATGTAAAAGAATGGAGTCTTTTACATGATGTGTAATCTAAAACTTTCTAAAATCTACAAGGAGGTGGATGAAGTTATAAGGGAGATAAATGGTAATAGGAAAATACAATTATAATAAAATATTAAAAATAAAATAGTGGGTGGGGAGGGGGACGGAGGGGAGCAAAAAGGGGATGGATATAATACAACAACAATAAAATTTAAAATAAAATAAAATAAAATATATGACAAAAAAGAAGAAACAACTCAGTTCATGGAGCTAAAGAAGCATAAAAAGTCAGACAATTATACCCCCAATAGTTCTATAACTGGGAGTCAGAAGACCTAGGGTTCAGTGGGGCTGTCCCCAATCTGGCCTGGGACCTGAGGAGTACATAGGAGTGAGCCAGGGAAAATGGTGTCCTGGGTTTGAGAGGGAGGAGGTTTCTCTACAAAGACTTCTGCAAGTCCTGAAGTCTAACAGGGGATATGAAAATGACACAAATAAGTGGCATGTGAATTTTATGTAAAATACATGTAAATCAGCACCTTGCCCAGTAGGAAGGTGCACCTTGACAATAGTCAGCCTTGGGCTAGGGAAAGAGTTCTTACGTATGATACCACAAGCATAGCTACAAAAGAAAAAAAAAAAAAAAGATAACTTAGCCATCATTAAGAAAATGAGGAGATAAGCCACAGATTAGGAGAAACATATTTACAAACCATACATCTGACAAAGGAGTTGTAATATAGAATAATCTGCAAAATAAGATTGTAACCCAGAAAATTAGAGAGAGGCACCACCACACACCTACCAGAATGACTAATCAAAAAGACAGACAAACAAGAAGGTGGGGAAAGTTGAACTCTGGCATTGCAGGTTGGTAGGTAAAATGATTCAATGGATCAAAACAGTTTGTCAGTTTCTTAAACAGTTAAACATAAACTTACCATGCAACCTAGCAATTGCAATCCTAAAAATGAAAACATATGTTTTGCACAAAGGCTTGTACACAGATGTTCACAGCAGCCTTCTCTATAATAGCTAAAACATACAAACAATCCAGATGGCCTTGCTCAAGAGGATATGGAACACTTGTTAACAAAAAAGAGGAATTAGATAACTGATATATGATGCATAGATGAACCTCAAAGACATGCAAAGTCAAGGAAGCCAACTGCTGAAGACCACAGACTGTATAAACCCCTTTATGTGAGATGTTCATAAGGCCCAAACCTACAGAGACAGAAGCAGATAAATGGTTGTTTAGGGTGGGAACAAGAATAAACTGTAAATGGGCATGAGGGCAGGGAGCATTCTGGAGTGAAAAATGTTCTAAAACTTGATTGTGGAGATGCTTGTAACAACTTTAGAAATATTCACTGAAATAGTCATTGAAAGTTACAGTCCAGTAATTGCAACCACCTCAATAAAGCTATAAAAAAAGAAGAGAAATGTTCAGGAAAGACAGCACTAACAATGGGTCTCCCTCTGCTCGGCACCAGGGTGTTTGTGCTGCTTCTGGTGTTGGTCTCCATCCTCTGGATCCCTGTGATCCAGGCCAGCCAGGGTGGCCAACTCTTCATCTACATCCAGTCCATCAGCTCCTACCTGCAGCCACCTGTGGCTATCGTCTTCATCATGGGGTGTTTCTGGAAGCGAAGCAATGAAAAGGTAGTTGTGAATCACCCCCACTGTGCAAGACCCCAGTGCTGCCATGAGGATGGGAGAAGAGGAGACCAGAGAGGGCACCTGAGGATATCTCGACTTGGGTGTCATTGGGGAGGATGAGTTCTGTGGAGGAAGATAGAGGGAAGGTGTTCCCTGGCCTTTGAAAGAAAGCAACAGAGGTTCTATTTTGATGCACTCTTTCATAAGCTGAATTATTTATATTTGATTAAGTATACATAAAAGATAAACAGATAACTAAATTATTTGTACTTGATTAATTATAAGTAAAAGCTAAACAGATAAGTAGCCCCCACCTTTTTCGAATCCCTGACCCCCTGCACTGACCATCACTAGAAGGACAAGCTCTTAAGATGGATTGCTGAAGTTTCCAGCCACCCAGCAGCCCTGGATGTCACTAAGATGGCCTTGCTCTGATTTGCAGGGTGCCTTCTGGGGTCTGATCTTGGGCCTTCTCCTAGGCTTGATTCGGCTAGTCCTGGACTTCATTTATGTGCAACCGCAGTGTGATCAGCCAGATGAGCGTCCTGCTGTGGTGAAGAATGTCCACTACCTCTACTTCTCCATGATTCTGTCCATCGTCACTCTGATCACCATGTCCGCCGTGAGCTGGTGCACAGAGCCGCCCTCTAAGGAAATGGTACACTTGGGTTTGATGCTAGAGCCATTGAGACCCGTGGCTGCAAATGACAGGAGAGGGACCCACATTGGCTTAAGCAAAGAGGATGGACTGTATAAAAAGCTGAAAAGTCCAGGGTGGGGCTTCAGGAATAGCTTGATTTCAGGACGTAACAAAGACCATCAGAATCCAGATCTCACTTTGCTTCTCTTCTCAGGCCTCACATGGGGCTGACAGCTTCTCAGGATCCACCCTCTCTTATTTTCACTAAGTGAAAGCACAAACATTTGTCCCAGTATTTCCAGCAAACTTCCTAATTCCCATTGATGGAGTTAGTTGACATATGTTCACCTGTAAACAAATTTGGTTTTTATGGCCAAAGAAACGGTTGAACTGAGTGGCTGACCACTGGGTACCACATCGCTGGGCTGGGGTTAAGCTCTGAGGACAAGCACAAGGGAGGGTTAGACCCCAACATGAGAATCAGGGTTGTTAAGAAAGATGGGGAGTGAGTGTGGAAAGTGTCCACGGGTTCTGAAGAGTGTGGGGAGTTGGAGCTTGGAGAGTGGAGTGAGAGGGCGAGACTGGGAGCAGACCCAGATGGCACGCGTGGGGTTGGGCAAGGCCTAGGGGAAAGGGCTGATCGCCAATTTCACAAGCCATCTCTTCTCCCTAGGTCAGTCGCCTTACCTGGTTCACTCGTCATGACCTTATGGTCCACAAGGAACAGGTACCACCAGCAAGTCCCCTGCCTCCTACCCTCTCTCAGAATGGGACAGCTGAGGCCAGCAGCACCAACATCCAGTTGGACACTGTTCAAAAAGACACATCCAAAATGCACAGCTGTGAGTTGCCTCCCTCCTCAGTTACAGTAGGTGCCTCCGTACACGTGTAAGGGAAATGTTTTATCAAATCACAAGTCAGAAAGAAGCAGGTTTGGGGTGTTGGCATTCCCGACTCTCAGGGTCTAGCTCTTCCCCACTCTTCAGCCACTAGAAGTGGGTTCTGCAGTAACTCAACAGATGCCTCAGGTGGGCAAGTTAGCACACACTGGTAGAGATTTCGCATAAAATTCCAGATTTCATCTCCTCTTCAAAACTGGGAGGACCTGGCAACACCAGGACTGCATATCTGCACTCAAACTGAGTCCAGAGAGGTGAAGCAGATGTCCCTTAAAACCAGAGGCACCCTTCAATTCAGCCAAGGTCACCACCAGCCCTGACTGCCTCCTGACCCTGAGGCAGCAATTGTCATTTATCATCACACATGGCCTTTAAAAAAAATAATGGTGGCCATGAACTCATGTCAGCCTAAAGTAGGACCACAAGGCCATGTGTCTTTAGAAAAATGAGAGAGAATATTTCTTGGTGAAGGTGAGGAATATTTTGGCATGTTGAATATTCAAAGCAGCCCCAATTCCTGTAACACCACCTGCCTGGCTCCATAGGTATTTGGGAACTGAAAATGGTGAAAAGTCTAAAAATATCAGTTTTCCAGAATTAAGCAGCCTTCCAAGAGTAAAGGTATTAACATCTTCTAGAGGAGGCACAGAAATTATTTCTCACAGTGCATCAAACACACCAGGTGAGTCCCCTCTCCTCTCTTCTCTGGGAGACACAGCCCATCCTTATGACCTTTATTTGGATTCTTTTTAGGTGATATGTCCCCAAAGCAGTCCCGAGTGGTGAGAGCCATCCTGTGGCTCTGTGGCCTAGAGGGCAAGGGCCAGGCAGAGCCCATGAGCAGAGCCGAGCCTGTCATCATGTCCTTGGAAGAAAACCCCTCAGTGAAAGCCCTTCTGAATATCAATCTTATACTCTGCATCAGCTGTGGCATTTTTCTCTGGGGCTACTTTGCTTAGTGTGCGGTGAACCCAAGTGTCTAAGCTCTCAGTTTTTCAATGCCCCTTTTTTTTTTAATGAAGAAAAAAATAAATAAAGCTTTGTTTGTTTACCATGAGGCTTCAAGGGTGTTTATGGGCTATTTTCAACATGACATTTAGTTCTTCTAAAAAGGGAATGAAGGTTAGAAGCTAGAAACTGGAGAGAAGCAGGAAAGCTTCCCCTTTTTCAAGATCTAGCTGTCCACTCTACTGGTCCATGTGCGACAGCAACGGTCAAAGTCAAGGGGATAAACAAGCAGACTTAGACCTCCCAGCCCGAAGGCAGCCATACCTCTTGGGGGTCAAGTGCTTGGCTCTTGAACTTTCCCAGCTCACCTTTAGGGTGCAAGGAATGGGACTTGCATTCTTTCTTCCCCTCTAGTCCTGCCAGCTGAGGCATCCTGAAGGTTTACTCATCGAGGTACTTGCGCCTTGATACAGCCTCTGGGAAATACACCTGAATTGGTACCCTGAACCTGTGCTGTCAAAAACTGAGGGACTTGTTTGCACTCCCCAGATTCTGCTTAGCCTGTGTTTCTCTGCTTAATTCCTCACAATGATGCTTCCCTAAAACAATCAGCTAGAAGGATGGACAGCTTCATGACAAATCTCTAACAGCTGAGGGGTCATGGGGCTTTTGATCTGAAGGCATACCCATTCTCTGTGTAGAGCCAGCCATCTGAATTTCTCTGCTCTGCGTTACAGCGCGGCCTGATGGCATGACCTGAAGGGGCTGTTTGCCACATGCACAGTTAAGGGGGAGGGCAGGCCTGCAGAGTTATCCCTGAGACCATCTCTGGGTAGCCCAGAGCCTGGGAGAAAGGGGGCCGAAGGGGTGGACTGGAGCCACTTATTGGCCTGACAGCTGAAGAAGGGAGTAGACTCTCAAGGAATCCCAATTTTCAGATTTCAAAGCAACATGGACAGAAAACCCAGGGGCCACTGGCTCACCTGGTCAGAGTGATATCTTTAGTGCCCGCCTGAGGCCCTCAATACCTGGACGAGCCTGGTCCAGAGGCAAGTAAGTGTATCAGCTCAGGCCTTACCCTGCTGGAGGCCCAGCTTTCCCAGGCTAATGCAAACAATAGCTGTGGGCTGGGCAAGGGCAAACACCTCAGCCCTAGGGGAAAGGGACTAGTGTGGAGCTAGCTGTTCTTGAATATGACTACTATCCAGACCCATCACTGGCTCCTGGGGCAAGTGGGCTCAAAGGGAAGCTGAGTGCCCCTCTCCAAGGGCCAAAGAAGTGGAGCAGAAGGCCCAGGAGGCCTCCCCAAATTGCCACTCAGCCAGCCCTGATGGCTGCTCTGAACTGTCAGGCTGAGCCCTCGCTGCCACTGGCTGGGGTCAGAAGTGCATTTTTGTAGGAGTTGTCACTACAAAATCAGGCCACTGCCATTTCTCTCAACCATGGCTGCTGGCCTTCCTGCCTCTAACCCATTCTCCAGCCCCAGCAGGCAGGGAGAATGAATCTGATCAAGCCACTCCTACACTTTAGTCTCTCGGTAACTTTCCCAAACTCCCAGGATAAAGTCCACCTTCCTTGATGTGAATTTCAAGATCCCTGATGGCCAGGCCTCTCGCCAACCTCAACTCCAATCACTTGCCCTTTGCGGGCTAAGGTCATGCCTTGCCTTGTTCTTGCCTTCCCACCTCCTGGCCTAGCACAGTGTCTGGCATACAGTGGGCCCCATAAGCAGGCTGACAAATATCCAGTAAGTAGGGTTTCTGCCTCTGCTCGTCCCTCTGCCTCAATTATCCCTCCTTCACCTTCTGGCTAATTCCTAGTCTCTGTTTAAACATCACTTCCTCCAGGAAGCCTCCCTGATCACCCAATGCCCACTGTGACATGTGCCTTCAAAGCTGGTCACACTTGGTTGGTTATAAGTGTCTTCCCAACTGGAGTTCCTCAAGGACAGCATATTGCTCACACTGATGCCTGGCACAGTGCCTGGCGAATGAATGGATAGCCCTAAAACACCAATGTCATCTAGCTCCATCTCATACCCATTCGTCACACACCCCCAGCATGGCTGCCCACCTCTGCCCAGGTACCTATGGCCAAGGAACACCCACTATTACTGCACCAAGTTAGTTTCTTGAGGTTTAAGATTATAGAGGTGACCAAATCTTCCTTGGCCACTAGTCTCTAAGCTGCCCTGTGATCGGCTCTCACCTTTGGGAAGGGCCCACAATCAATCACCGGACCATGCTGAGTCTGCCACCTTAGCTAACAATGTGCTAACCCTTATCTAGGCCAGCACCCACTCCTCTCTCAGGGTCTCTTGCTTCTAGACTGGGCCCCGCCCAAGTCCATTTTTAGCTCTGCAGCTGTGGGGATTGAAAGTACAAGTCAGCCTGTCACTCCCTTCAACTCTCACAGCTCCTACTGCCCTTCACAACTTCCAAACATGGGACATAAAGCCCTTCCCATTCTGTGGTCCCATACCTCATGGCTGCCTACCTCTCATTTGTCTTCCATGCTGCCTCTGAGCACACAACCACTGCACCTGCCACCCCTTCTCTGAGATGCCCATCCCCACCTTCCCATGCTGTCCCACTGCTCCTCTTGCTCCACACCATCTCCACCTGCTTCCTGGATGCTCATTTGCAAGCTCCCTGGGAGCTGAGGCCATGCTTGCGTGGTTCAGGTTGGTTCTCCAGGATCTAGGCCTGTGTACGGAAAAGTCAGTCCTCAGTAATTACCTGGAGGACACATAGCATTTGCAAGACCTGGCTTCAATTCTAAGAGTCCTAAAGTGAAAACAAAAATGCTTAGTTTCCACCATGAAATGGCATGTCCATGTTTTTTGGGTCATTCAAACATAGTTTATTGGTGTGCACAAAAACTGAATTTAGAGAGGGTGAAAACAGAACCTTAATTTTTTGTACTTCCAAAAACATTTGGTTCAAATATACCCCCATGTGTCATTTGTGATGACCTCTTGATGTGTGTGATGGCTAGACCCTGAGATGGTTCTTGATGACCCCACTTCCTGGTATTCATCCTTTTATGTAATCCCCTCCCCGGACAGAACAAGTGACTGGCTTCTAGCCAAATAGAAGATTGTGGCAAATGTTGGTCTGTAGCTAATGACTCCATTATGTCACGTAGGACTGTTTTGCTAGTAGACTCGTTTGAGAGACTCATTTGATGCAGCAGCAAGCACAGTGGGGACGCCCACGTGTCTGGGAAGTGCAGGCAGCCTCTAGACAATAACTAGCCAGCAGCCTGGGCCCTCAGACCTTGTGGTCCCACCACCGCAACGACATGGGTTCTGACAATCTGAAGGAGCTTAGGTGTGGATCCCTCTTCAAACCTAGAGACAGGCCCCTGGCCCTGGCCAACATCCTCACTGCAGCCTGGGGAAAACCATGCAGAAGACTCAACTTAGCTGTTCTGACTCCTGCTCCACAGAAACGCTGAGATCATATATGTGTGTTCGTTTAAGCCACTAAGTTTGTGGATACTCGTCATGTAGCAACAGATAACTGGCACTGTGGGTGGTTCGTGAACACCTATGTGGATGAGAAGGCGGAGTCAGGTATGGGGGTGGAAGTGTGGGGAGACAGAAAGTCTGCCTGAGGAACTCTCTGTGTGCAGTGCCAGAAGGTGACAGCCATGTGGCAGCCCCAGCAGGGGTAGTCACGTCGCTGCGGCACTTTGGAGATGCCTGTGCTGTGATGCCTTTGCAGCTCCACATGCAAGACCAGCCCTCAGGCTGTGACTCACCCATCAAGATGGATGATAGCCTTGACTTGGCACTGACCTGACATACAGTCACATAAGTCATTTTTCTCTAGATTGGAGCTGCTGATGTAGGGAGCTTGCAATAAACAATAGGAGTGAAAACTGAACATTCTTAAGATAATGAGGGTATGGCGAGTATTTCAGAATCAGCATTCACAGAACACATGCTACATTCCGGAAGGATGTTCACCATGGACATTCCTGGTCCCTAGGCATCAGGCAATGCATCCCAGCTTCCTCCCAAGTGTGAACTCAGGCATCATGAAGGAAGCATCTCCTCGGTGCTGCAGGGGCCGGATTGTGGACAGCCAGGCTCCCTGGAAAGGCACTCCACGCAGATGAGCAGTGTTGAGGAGACCTTTGCTTCCTCAACAGGGTTTGTGCCACTGCTAAAGGGGAGCACAGGAAGATCACACATAGATGATGTATGTGGAGGGAAAGAGTGAGCCTTAGGCAAATATAAATTTAAGATATGGGGGCAATGTGGTTATAGGTACATATTCTCAAGTAATTAATGTAGAAAGTACTTCAAGGCACAGGGAACTTTGAATTCAAAGAGAAAAAAGGGATTGCCCTTTTCATGTTAAATTTGCTAATTCAAAGTGGAAGGAGGTCCAGTGTCTGCTGGGATGGGTCACGATGTGCCCAGTAAACAACACTCACTGGTGGCATGTTTCTCTTGCCTCCCAAGAAGATGGCCAAACCTGGGCCACAGGGAAGGCTGTCATTGGAACAGCCATCTTGTTTGTCAACCTCATTTTACTCCAATTCCCCATCAGCTCTTCCCAAGTGTTTCAATCCTGGGAAAGAAGTGCCTTCCAGTCGCTGGAAACTGGAACTCCTATGGAGAGTAATGGCACTGATTTCTGCACAAGGCCCATGGGGCTGTGGGTTGGCCACACAAGTCTAAGTGTCTGCAGGTGGACAAGAAAGGGTGTCAGCACTAGTAAGAGCAAAGGCAGGGCCTTGCCCATGGAACAGCCACCGAAGGATAGCAGCCAGGGGGTTTCTGGGGTACCTGTTGGCTGGTGTCACTGCTGTGACTTTGTTCTCTGTTCTTTCAAACATCTACAGTAACAGTTAGACCCCCAGGTGGCTCAGCCACAGTTCAATTTGGTTAAATGAATGTGTAGGCACACACATACACACAACCAGCTGTCCCTCCAAGAATGATGAAAGTTTTCATATAAACCACAGAATATATTTAATTCAAATTAAACATGAAACTAGAATAATGTTCGGTCCTTATCAAGTAGCAATTACATGGTTTTTAAAAAAAGAACAGTCCATTTCTTTCCACATTCTGGCAATCCAACAAGGCACAAGTTACATCCAGTTTGCTGCGGTGACAGATCCAGCAGTCACCATCATTGCTCAGGGCTGTGAGGGGTCAGGGAGACAGACTATACTTCATACAAAGTGACTGCAGCAGAACGAAGTCCAAGTGGCAGGAGGGAGGGGAGTTGCATAATGAATGTGTTTTATTAAATACAGAGTTACATGTTGCTTCTCATTCATTCCAAGTTGCTGTTGGTGCCACCTGCAGTGATGGTGGTGACAAAGCTCCACAATTATACCCTTTCCACTCCAGGTTTATATTTTGTTTTGTTTGGCATGTTTCTTTCCTATGCAAAGAAAGCCAGCTTCTTCAGGACACAGGTCATTCAGCTTTAAGTGTCAGCCTCCTCTGTCACTGGGCTGCAAGATGGCAAAGCCTGGTTGGCCAGGCTTTCTCCTTCCCACCACTGAAAGCTGCTCACTGTTTGGTCTGCAGAAGTCAATGTCTGCCTGCTCCATTCCACTTACTTGGGTGGAAGGGGTCACAGGCTGTGGTGGCTTTCTTCACAGGGCGGTGCTTTCTGTATCATTGTCCATATCCAATAGAACGTGGCCAGGCAGGTCTTTGCTTGCTGAGTCTGGATGCATTTCAGGAAAGACACTGCGAAGTGGTTCTGACACCCTAGAATTGGCCTCTGGACAAAAACACAAGAGATATGGTATCAATGCACCATCATGCCCAAGAGGTCACCTAAGGGTGCTCTGAGAGGAAGGGAAGCTGGAGAGATTGAGAGTCAGCCCATGCGCACGCATGTTCCCTTATTCGGGGCACCATTAGCCCTTAGAAGTTGAGTCAAGTCTTTGAGACCAGAGAGCAGCCACGTGGCAGCCCCACCTCCAGGCCCTGCTGGTCGCCAGTCACCTTTGTGAGCCAGTGGCAGTCCTGAGATGCAACCCACGAAGGACCCACTTGCTCTGATGGAGGAAAGGAAATCACATTCTTACCGGTGCCTCTAATGCACTAACTGAAACCTCCTGACATGTGGGCTACAGGAATAGGTGAACCTCACTAGAAAGATCTCCCTCCTCTAAGGCTGCTACTGTTAATGCTACACACTCAACCTCAGCACTGCTGACATGCTGGGGTGGGTCACTGGGCTGCGAGGGCTGTGTTGTGCATTATCGGATGTTTAGCAGCAACCCTGCTCTCCACCCACTAGATGCTGGTGGCACAAAGTCCCCTTTCCCCCACTGTGACAACCAAAGATGTCTCCAGATAAGGCTGAATGGTCCCTGGGGGGCACAATTACCCCTGGATGCAATCACAAAGGTAGATCGTCACATCTCCTGCAAATAGGCATTTTCTCATCTGTGTCTAAATGGGG
Organism: Noctilio leporinus; assembly: GCA_004026585.1. NCBI lineage: Eukaryota > Metazoa > Chordata > Mammalia > Chiroptera > Noctilionidae > Noctilio > Noctilio leporinus. The sequence continues at coordinate 211,709 of PVIW01001929.1, forward strand.
AAGCATCACCTCACCAAGGAAGAGGGCTGTGATTGGTTAACATGTCTTGTGATAGGTACTAGGTATTGGACCTAAACACATTCTTGAAATTAAACAATTGCAGATCAATCATCAATATCTCCCCCCAACCCCCAACCCTGTCACCACCACCATTCATCCCTTTTCCCTAAACTAGAGTCCCAGGAAATAACTCTTTTCTATTCTTCTTCAGCTTTCCAGGGCCGGAAGAGTTTTTTTCAGTCTATCACAGACTTTAGTCAAAAGAGAGATTCTATTTAAGTGTCACTGGATGTTTACTATGATATGACTCTGACATCTATGAAACATAAACTGCAAATAGAAGCCACTTAAATGTCCAATTGTAAGCAATACTACATCTGCTTAACAAAATACTATGTGGTCACCGAAAAGACGGTTATAAAAACTACATTATAATATGGGAAAGGTGTTTGATGTAAAAAAAAAAAAAAAAAGGTGAAGCCTATATATGCCAAATAATTATGATCAAGCACTCTCTTGCCTTTTGGGGGAAAAAATTAGAAGGAAAAACAATGGATTATGAATACTGGACTTCTTCAATTGTAGAAGGGTAATTTCTTATTATTCTAGTCCCCAATCTACTTTAATAGCTATGCTTACCTTTTTTTTTTTTCTAATTTTATTGTTGTTGTATTACATCCATCCCTTTTTTGCTCCCCTCTGTCCCCCTCCCCACCCACCCTTTCCCCCCCAAAGTCAATCCCACCTGTTGTCCATGTCCATGGTTCCTTTATACTAGGTTCTTGTCTAATATGCTTACTTTTTAATGCATTACTTGCATGCTATAAAAAGGTTAATTTTAGAAAGAGAACTCTACAAAAGCCAGCCAAGTGTCCTATTTTTAATTACCACTTTGTGAGAGACTAGTTGTACCACCACACAGTGGGTGAGTGACTCAAGGTGATTCTCAGGCTCGTGAAATTAAGAAATATCTTCTACTCCTGTGCTGCCACCTTCTTCTTCTTCTTCTTCTTTTTTTTAAAGATCTTATTTATTTTTAGAGAGAGGGGAAAAGGGAGAGAAATATGAATCTCTCATACATGCCCCATCAGGGAGTTGAACCTGCAACCAGCCATGTGCCCTGACTGGGAATTGAACCAGTAACTTTTTCATGATGCCCAGCCAAATGAGCCACACCAGCCAGAGCCTGAGAGTTGCTTTTTTAATCCACCATGAAGTGGTGCACCAGAATAAAAATGTGGACACCCAGACTCCAGACTTCCTGCATCTGGGTCCTAGCAGACTGAGTCAGGAATAAAAGTTTTCAAATATTGACATATGACAGAACTGATTATTTTTTTTCTAGGTAAAAATAATAAGTAGCTACCATTTATTTGGACCCACCATGTATTAAGAACTATAAGATGCTTTTCTTATTTTATCTAATGCAATCCTTTCAACAATAATTCTCATAAACATCACTACTTTACAGATCACTTGGGTTGTGCTCTGCCTGATACTAGAGAGAGAGAGAGAGCTGAAATTCTAATTCAGGGGTGTCCGACTCCATGTGGGTCCTCCCACTGCACCTCTAGCCTGCCTCGGACAGAAAAGAATGGAAACTGAAAGAGTGCCAAGGCCAGCCTGGGACCCCGTCACACACCTGTGAGCACACTGGTTACTCAGGGTTAAAGCAAGTATGAACAAACCGAGCCAGCCTCCTTGGGTGCATGCACTGTTAGTAAGGATGCAAGCGGGCAGGGTTAGAGTGACCGATTAGTATCAGGCATTAGTGCACAAATATGATCAAGTAGCAAAAATGCTTTGGCCAATCAGATGCCTTTTCCTTACCATTAATTATTCCAATTTCAGTTTTGACTGATTATGGCAGGTCATACATCTAAATTATTTAATAAAATGTTTAAATTAGAACACTGCTAAAATCTATTACTTTAAAAACAACATGATGGAAACTATTTCCATTAGGAAGCTAACATCCTACTGCTTTGTAGAGTAAAGAGGAAGACAAAGAAGAAGACACTCAATGGTGGCAGTTACCCCATCCCAGGTGCGGGTGCTGAGCAGCAGCCACACCTGGTTGGCAGCAACAATCTCCCCTGAGAGCGTATCTTACTTCCTAGGCCTTCATTCAACTTTTAAGTCAATGTTTCAAACGAACACCTGTTTTTCAGAAATTTGCCTGTGTCAAGTTTTCTGAACCCTGACATCATGACATAGGACTGCCTGACAATAAAGTTCCACTTTTCTCCTGGAGATGCCCAAGGGCTGTATCCCAGAGTGGCGCGCAGCAGCATCGCCCACACTCGTGGGCTCATGCGTTCTACACGTTGGCCTTGTGTGCTTCAAATGGCAGTCCAGGAGACTTTAAGAAATTAGAAGTTAATTATGTAATACAAAGGCAATTGTGGTGACCTAGAATCTCTTGATTCAGGAGAATTCTTAGAATGGATTGGTTTTAAAATAGCTACGATCTTAAGGAAAAGTAGTTTTACTATAAATTTTCACTTATCCGATAATTGTAAAGTACAGAGCATTACAGTGTTGAAGCAGGTTAATAAAGTAATCTTCTGGAATAAATACATCCGAAGTAACAACAGTATTAAAGAACAAACATAATTCTGGTTTGTAGTCCTTCACCTAAAAAAAAAAAGAGGCCCAGGAAATATATTTTGATGTGTCACAAGTACTGGAGTGTTACAGGCTCAGCCTTAATTAGGATTTCATCCCTTCATTCTGTGACTTCCACAATTGGCAGCCCCGGACTTTAGGGCTCATCTGCAAGAGCTGGGAAGGTGGAACCACGCCTGTGCCCTCCTCCCTGTCTTAGAGGTTGGGCTCCTGTTTTCCTCTTCTGATTTCTATAGGAAGGTCTTACTCAGACCAAAACTGTGAACACTTTGGCTAAGTAGCCCACAAAAGGCTTAATTAGATCAGCTGATTAGAGCCACTGTACCCATGAGAGCCTTGTGCCATCCAAATATGGACCAAAGGACAAGATTCAGATGAGCCTCACAGCACTTTTTAAAAGCTTACATGGTTTAAGAAAGCAAATGTAAGCATGCTAGAATGCTAAGGGATTTAGTGTGGGATCTTTGGATGAAGATTATTATTAATTTTTTGTCCTGGAAAATTTAAAATATCAAATTAAGAAGCTCCATGCGGTTAACTTGCACTTAAAATTAAATTTTATAAAATTAAATATTAAAGCTTAAGACACAAGGCACACAATTGCCCATGCTGACTGCATCCAAGTCCTCCTTGGCTGGGTGTGATGAGCCAATCAATGACAGGTAAATCATGCCAGGGAGCAGACCACTTGTGAAAGGCTGACCAAAAAGAAAGAAGATATTTCTAGTATCTTATCTGACCAGCTTGAAATCGGCCTCAATCTATTGACATACAGATCTTGAATTTGGAGCACTGCAGCTCCAAATGCTTCTGATCAAAACGGAAGTCATGTCTACATGCTGCAGGACACATGGCATGGGGGCAGATGGCTGCTCCTGAGCACAAACTCAAAAGCACACACGCAGAACATAGCTAAGCAGGGGCATTGGGGCAAGCTGCGGGGCAGCTACCAACCTTAATCCTGTTCACCTTCCCCACCTGTGAGGGCGCTAGAGAGGGCATCTATTGGGAAACAAACAACAAACCATATGTGGCTTTGTCTAAGAAAAGCAAAGATGTCATCAGAAAAAAGTTATTAACTACACTTAGAGCACATGCAAATTACACACTATATTCCTGGAAAAAAAAAGTGTTATCAAAAGACTAGGGCAATACAACAAAATTAAATAAATACAGACAGACAGACTGGTTCGCTAACCCTTATCATCTGGGGTATAAGTTTGGGGTACTCCCTGGTTCATTTTCAATTGAGAAGTCACTCAGTATGGTTGGGGAAAGAGCTCCACTAAAACAATAAAATAAGAACAAAATAATTCAAAAATATAAATAAAAAATAGTTCCATTGATAAAAATTTTAAATTCATCTGTTGTATAAAAGTAATTCAAAGCTCCTAATTACTCCTTTAAAAAACACATTTAAAGAAAAATCCACTCATCCTATCCTTAAATCAAATAGTAAATTAGAGCACTTTGAATGGATATTTCATTTATAATCACAATTAAATAAAAAGTCATGTCCTAGTTGCCTATAAAAAAAAAAAAATGTCCCATTAGGTAGCCCACAAAAATACGTACAGTCACCACCACCCCAAAGAGGTTTCCACGGAATTGGAATCAGGAGAAAATCTTGATTCTTCTTCTCTCATGTGATCCAGAGATCTCCCTTCCCTAAGCATCCAATTTGGCACAAATCATGGCTGTTTTTAAGTTGTACCTGAAATGCTTTGGTTACTATAAACATTTGTATCCTTAGAAGGAAAATAAGCATTTTAGTGAGGAATTCACAAAGAAAAAGAATTTCACATTCATGTTGTACAATACCTTCCACCTGGACTAGGTCACTGTACTCAGACAAATGTATTGGGTTGGCCAAAAAGTCTGTTCAATTCCCCCATAAAATGGCTCTAGTAGTGCTCAGTTGTCTTTTAACTTCCTTTGAAACAATTCCATTAAATTGGTACTATGACAGCTGTCCTATCAGTATGCATTAAAAAAAATTAGCAAAATTGGTGAATTTTTGTATAGCCACTTTAATATTGAAGATGCAGGAAAATACACATTTCTGGCATGTTATGCTTTATTATTTCAAGAAAGTTAAAATGCAACTGAAATGCAAAAAAAAAAAAGATGTATGCAGCATATGGAGAAGGCGCTGTGACTGACTAAACATGTCAAAAGTGGTTTGCAAAGTTTCATGCTGGAACTTTGTGAAATCTCTCACTGGAAGTTGTTCCACAGCTGGGTAGAGCAGTTGAGGTTGATTGTGATCACATCAAGACATTAACTGAGAACAATCAATGTGATACCATGACGGAGACAGCTGACATACTCAAAATACCCAAATCAAGTGTTAAAAATTACTTACACCAGCTTGGTTATGTTAATTGCTTTGATGGTTTGGTTCGCCTAAGAGAAGAAAACCTTTCTGACCGTTATTTCCATGTATGGTTCTCTACTTAAATGTATCGAAAACACTCTTTAAAACAAATTGTGACTGGCAATGAAAAGTGGATACTTTACAATAATCTGGAATGAAAGAGATTGCTGGACAAACTAAATGAACTACCACCAACGACACCAAAGTCCTGTCTTCATCCAAAGGAGGTGATAGATGGAACTGGTGGAACTGGAAGGGAGTCCTCTATTATGAGCTCCTTCCGGAAAACCAAAGGATTAATTCCAACAAGTCCTTCTCCCAGTTAGGCCAACTGGAAGCAGCACTTGATGAAAAGCGTCCAAAATTATTTAACGGAAAATGCATAATCTTCCATCAGGATAATGCAAGAGTACATGTTTCTTTGATGACCAGGCAAAAACTCATTACACACCTGGCTGGTGTGGCTCAGTGGATTGAGTGTCAGCCTGCTAAACAAAGGTCGCTGGTTCTTTTTTTTTAATTTTTAGAAAGAGAGGTAGGGAGAGAGGCAGAGAGGAAGAGAGACAGCTATGTATGGTTGCCTTTTACCTGCTTCCAGCTACAGACCTGGCTGGAGACCTGGCTTGCAACCTGGTTATGTGCCCTGGCTGGGAATCGAACCAGTGACCTTCGGGTTCACAGGCAGGTGCCTTATCCACTGTGCTACCAGCCAGGGAGGTCGCTGGTTCTATTCCGTCAGGATGCAAGCCTGGGTTTTGCCAGGCCGGGGTGCACAAGAGGCAACATATAGATGTTTCTCTCCCTTTCTTTCTTCTCCCCTTCCCCTCTCTCTGAAAAAAAATAATTGGCTGGGTAGTTCTGATTCATCCAATGTATTCATCAGACATCGCATCTTCAGATTTCCATTTATAGGGGTCTTTACAAAATTTACTTTATGGAAAAATTTTAATTCCCCGGAAGACTGCAAAAGACACCTGGAAAAATTCTTGACTCAAAAAGATAGTTTTGGGAAGGTGGTATGTATTATGAAGTTGCCTGAAAGACTAGAAGGTGGTGGAAGAAAATGATGAATACCTTGTTTGGTGAAAATGAAAAATGCTTCCTTTGCTTTTTAACTTTAAAACCAAGGAAACTTTTGGCCAACCCAATACATATAGCTAGATCCTAAACACACAATGAAACTATAAATCAGGAGTCAGCAAATTTAAAGAGCTCTAGTCACAACTGTATGCTGTGCCAACCATGTGACCTCTCAAACAACTCAGCTGCTTCTGCACAAAAGCAGCAGAGATAGCATGTAAGCAAATGGGTGTGACTATTTTCCAAGAAAACTAAATTGACACAGACTAGGGGACCAGACCAGGCCTCTTGTACCAGCTGCAGATCACAGAGTACATGGAGGGGATGGTGACAAAGCCTAGTACACACTTCTTACTCACCCGTTACTATTTTGGAGGCGGTGGGCATTGTGCTGGAGAAGCTGCTGTCTCCCACTGGGTGGGCACCAGGAGGGTTGGGGGGTGGGGGCATGTTGGGTCGGTTCCTGGGCTTTGGTACTGGTCTCGGTCTCGGCAAGGTCCCGGCCTGTGGCTGCATAGTCTCAGGGTGGCCCGCTGCAGGCTGCTGGGAGGCTGGCAGGCCTGGGGTCTGCTTTGCTAAGGGTGGAGTACTGGGGGGCGTGGGCGTCTGGGGTGGGGTGTGCTCGGGCTGCTCTAGTCCCTGCTCACCAGGTAGACCTGACTTGGCGTGGGCCTGCGGGGCCTGCGTGGGGGGCTGTGGCGGCGGGTGACTAGGCGCCTGCATAGGAGCCAGGCTGCCTGAGGCTCTTCGGGGTGCACACTGCTGCAAGGTGGTTGATGACTGTCCAGGGGCCGGGCCTGCATGCTGGCTGGGAGGAGACGGACTTCCAGTGGCCGACTTCAATGACAAGCTGGGTGCCTGCTGCGCTGTCCCTGGGGAGCTCTGGCTCCCGGGATGACCAGGAGGTGGGTTTCCTGGTTTTGGGGGTGCAGGAGCAGGTTTCTTGACAGCTGCACAAAGGGGAAACACCTTTCAGTAAGAACAGCACAGTGACAGCCAACTAGGGAGCAAGGGTGACCCCACTGTTTACGCCATGCTGATGTCATGACTCCCAACAGGATGTGATCAAGTAACACTTTACCCCTGCAGTCTTCTTCCCCAAACCCAGAGTCCCAGTCTCATCATGAGAGAAACATCTGACAAATGCACAGTAAGAAACCTTCTTCAAAATGCCTGACTAGTGCTCCCCCAAATTGTCAAGGATATGAAACTATCACAGACCAGGAGACCACCAGAAAAGGTGACTAAATGCAATGTGACCTCCTGGCTGGCAGCAAGCCCGGAACAGGAATAGCCACCAGTGGAAAAACTGGGGACATTTGAACAAACTACAGACTTATTTAATGGCAACGTACCAGTGGATTTCTAGCTGCGATAAATAATGTAAGATGTTAGCAAGGGCACAGAGAAAGGGAAATCCTAGCCCTACCTTTGCAAGTTTTCTGTAAAACTAAAATTATTCCAAAAAAAAAGTTTACTTTTAAGAAATACATGATACATTTATAGGCCTTTGAAGACCTGTCATTTTACAAGTCCAACAAGAACACTCAGCAGCCACACTGCCCACGACAGTCACTGCTCTGCGCTGCCCTGCACCCACTCATCAGGCCCTGCTCGCCCGACCCGAGCGTATGGGAAGAAAGGAACAAGGCAAGGACAGCTAAGGGGCAACCTCCATGCACAGCTGGTCTGCTGCACCCACTGTAGACACTTGCCCTAAGCCCTCTTCTAGAAGACTTGATTTGTTTCTAAATAGTAGAAATTCTGCTAACTCCTGAATCATTTGAGCTTTAAGAGGGTCTTCGAATTACTCCTCTAGGGAGAGCTGAATCATACCATGCCCGTCCCTTCCCAACACCAAATTGAGATCAGCATCGCTAAGGGGTGGGATTTGGTACGGAGGAGGATGGGGTGGAAAATGATGAGTATGGAGTCCTGGTTTGTGGGTTGGGAGGGATGGTGGAAAGCAGAGACTTTAGCATTTTTCAAACTCACCTCACACATCACCAGCATCAAGACAGGCCCTTTGCATAAAATGTCTCACATAGTCTCACAGCCCCAAGAAAGGCACTGCTGTGTCCATCTCACAGTGCAGAAAACTGAGGCTCAGAGAAGCCAACTATTGCAAGAGGTCACGCAGCTAGTAATAGCAGGTCTGAGGCCCACATCCATGACCTTGGACTCTTTATTTCTCTTTCTCATTCCTACAGTAACAGGCTTCCTGCTCGGAAGGCCTAATTTCAAGGATGAAGGGGAGCAAGTCTGCTCTACTCTGCTGTCCCACAACTTTTGACGTAGGAACTCAGAAGGCCTTTTCCCACAGACACAACCAACCAGCTGACAAAGGAAGGAATCTGCAATATTAGCTGTACTCTGCTTACTATAAGCAACTGAAACATTAAAATTTCTAGTTTCCCATTCCAAGCAATACTATCTGTAAGTTCAGACTGAATAAGATCCTTCCTGACATCTAAGGGTGCAGAAGGAATTCAGACAGGAAGTGAAAGAGTAGCATAATCAGGTGACAGGCCCCAGTACCACATAGAGGCCAGGCTAGGAGAAAGGCCGGCCTTGTTGATGGCCACCTAGAAGCTGGCAGGCTGGAGGGGGGGGTGGGGGAAAGGCAGAAAGGATCAAACTTCTTGTGAAAAAGCCTGAGATCTGCGATTGCAGGAAGTAGGAAGCAGGAAAGGTCCCTAGTATGGCTCAGAAGTACAGTCTCGGTTTGCAAGGAGGGTTATACCTGGAATCCAGGTACAGAAGACAATTTCCCTCAAGCAGTTGGGATACAATGAAAACGATGCAGCTCAGGAGAGAGGACAGCTTTAAGAGGGCAAGGCGGGGTCTGTTAGCAAGCAGTGTACTTGAATTTGTCTTCCTGTCTTCAATTTAGAAAAATTCCATCTAACATTTGTGTAGTACTTCATAATAACAGTGCTTTTATAAAGAGACACATCACATTTAATCCCTACACTATTCCCCTTAAGAAGGCATTTTATTTCTATTTTACACTTGTAGGAATTAAATTAGGAAAGGTCAAATTAGCAGCCTCTAACCAGCCATGTGACTTTAGGCAAAGGCTAGAACTCAAATTTTGAGTCTAATGCCTTTCCCCATTAGTCACAATTACCTCTCATCATGACCAGCAGCAACCAATCCATGGGAGACTGTCCAACTATCCTGAATTTATCCTTTCTTATGGCCACAACCATCTCTCAAGGCAGGGCCTCATCCCTTTGTGGGCATCACTGCCATAGTGTGGCCTGCACTATGGCCAAGTCAACCTTCTAAAAACAACGCTATTGTACCACTCCATTCTAATGAGAGTGACCCCCCTACCACTCAGCGGTCCTGTGCCCTCACCTGGGCCTCACTGGACATCCACCGTCGCCCTGCCTAGCCTACCTTCCCCTGCTGCTCAGCAGACCTTGGGCAGCAGGGCCAGGGTCTTTGTGAGGCCCTGTATTCACACATGTAACTTCAACAGCAGGAGCTCAGTCAGAAAGAGAGAGGACCCAAGTTAAGGAATGTGTGGGAGGTGGGGCTGTCACTGCTGCCTCCCTCCTGAGCCTGGCACAGCCCACACTTTGAGTGTGGGCATCCCCCATGCTAAAATCCTTTTTCACTTTTGCTGAACACATACTTTTTTTTAATTATATTCCCCTAAACTCAAGTCAACAGCTGAAGAATTGAGATCTATTAGGGAATACCTAGATACACAGGTTTTACTGAGCCTCCTCCAAAGGGGATCCTGAGATTTTCGATAGAGGTCCTGCTCATATCTGATTGCTGATCTAAGGCCTTAACTCTGGAGTAAGAGACATGACTTTCCTGTATATGGCTTGGTTCAAAGAGAAGTATTTACCCAAAATATCTGGGTTATTTACCCAAAAGAACTGAAATCACCATCTCAAAGAGATATTAGCACTCCTATGTTCACTGCAGCACTGATCACTATAACCAAGAGGTGGAAACAACCTAAATGTCCATCCATGGATGAATGGATAAAGAAAAAGTGGTATTTACATGCAGTGAAATATTTTTTAGCTTTAAAAAGAAGGAAATTCTGCCATATATGACAACATGGAGGAAGCTTAAGAACCCTTGTCACAGAAGGACAGATACTACATGATTCTGCTTATATAAGAACTTTAAAATAGTCAAATTCACAAAGTCAAAGAGTTCAATGGTGGTTGCCAGGGCCCTGGGGAGAGAATACTGGGGAGTTACTATCAATAGGCATAAAGTTTCAATTATGCAAGAAAACAGGCCCTAGAAATCTGCTGTATAAGGTTGTGCCTATAATACTGTACTGTACAGTACTTAAAATTGTAAGACAGATCTCATGTTAAGTGTTCTTATCACAATATTTTTTTAAAAAGAAAGAAAAGACCCAAAGGTCGCTGGTTCGATTCCCAGCCAGGGCACGTAACCAGGTTGCAAGCCAGGTCTCCAGCCAGGTCTGTAGCTGGAGGCAGGTGAAAGGCAACCATACATGGATGCCTCTCTCTCTCTCTGCCTCTCTCCCTTTACCTCTCTCTAAAAACAATAAATAAAATCTTTGAAAATAACAGGTGAAAAATGTGGGTCACAAAGTTCTGGAAGAGAGAACAAGGGCAGAAGCTCTAGAATGTGGAATAAGCTTAGTGGCTCCAAAAGCAGTGCAGTGAGGAGGGAGCGTGGCAGAAGGTAGGCTTCCTGCAGGTCCCGGCCAGACCATGTAGGACATGGAAGCCACTGGGGAGTTTCTATCATGAGTTGACATGATCTGTTTTGTGTTTTAAAGCAATTCCCAGGCTACTGAGGGGAGGACCACAGGGAGCAGAGATGGGAACAGTTCAGATTTTAATTGGGGCCCAGCAAGTCCTGATCCCCAAGCCAGAGGCTACAGTGGTTCTCAGACCCACAAAAGCCTGGCCAGTACAGAGGCTGTTGCAGTTCCAGGACAGAGCTGAGGGCTCGAAATGCCACACTGCTGGGAGAGGGGGAATGCTTAGGATTAAATGGCTTTTTGTTAAGCCTTGCAGCTTAAGCATGTTCTTAAATGAATGCTTTTTGCTTCCCTTTTTTCATTTCTCTTCAATGTCTTTTCTCGTTAATGACCAATTTTTGGGCTTGCCATTTTTTTTTTTTTTTAAGATTTTATTTCATCATTTTTTCAGAAAGAGGGGAAGGGAGAGAGGCAGAGGGGGAGAGACATCAATGTATGATTGCCTTTCACCTGCCTCCAGCCACAGACCTGACTGGAGTCCTGGTTTGCAACTTTGTTATGTGCCCTGGCTGGGGAATCAAACCAGCAACCTTTGGGTTCGCAGGCTGGTGCCTTATCCACTGTGCTACCAGCCAGGGCTTGGCTTGCCATTTTTAAACAGACATGGGAATGTTCTTTTACAAAGTCTGGCCACCTCCCTGCACTCAGCTAAGGTATGGTGAACATTCCTAGCAAGGGCACAGAGAGAAGGGGCTACTTACCCCGGCGCAACGTATGAGGGCTGGAGCCAGTGGACCCATGTGCTGGGCTGGCAGAAAGCTGATGGGAGCCAGCAGCTCCCTGCCCCTGGCTTTGGCCACTGGCCATCTGACTGCTGTTTCTCCCCGGCGCGGGCACGGCTGCAGCTGTAGAGTCCTTGGCTTTGGGAGGACTGAAGGGAGTAAAGGTCCAGTTAGATGGCAGGTACGCCCAGCCAGGAAAGTTAAGCACAGTAAAACATACAAGATTCCCACCAGAGTTTTCACCTCAGCAGGCAAGGAAGTGATCTGAAATTTTAAATAGTTCCCACTAAGCCTAGAAAGCTAACATCTGGTGCCACACAGGACTATGTATTTTATGAGATTCACTGCATTAGACTTGTCTTCCAACTACTGTGCCACACAAATATCATAATAGAGACTAGTTCATAGCAGCCAACAAGGAATTTCAAGTTCTAGTTTGCTTGTACTTAAATTGAGCAATATTAAAAAAAAGTGAAAGGGCTTTTGGATTTTAAAATAATGTGATTTTGACATACACATTATATAAAACTAAGCAAAATACTAAGGCTCTGAGTTATAACATGCTCAATTATCAACATTATCCATATTAGGACCAAGAAAAAAGAAACTCTGAGAAGCGAAGTGACTAACTGAACTGGGAGAAGCTAAGTGACTGATCAAAGTTCAGCACTGCAGAGTGGCAAATGGAAATCAGAACTTAGGTTCTCTGTCCTGGTTCAGAACTTCTTTTTTACACTGAACTTTACATTTTTGTGAACATTGCCAAAGAGTGAACGCCATTAGTGAAATGTACACAAAAATCTCTAAAATATAAAACCCAAAGAGCAAGTTAATGACTGAGATTCCATCTGTCCTTCTGTAGTGTGGACTCATCATTGTCTTAAGTAATATACAGTATCTAGCCTTGATGAAGACAATGGAATGCTACAGTAAATGAGAATTTGTAAACTTGCTAATGCTTTTTTCCGCAAACAAAAATAATTGAACCAAGGCTAATGCATATATGGAGCTGTAATGACTGACAAGCTAACATGGAGTTTTATGATGTGCATATGAAGAAGCCCTAGGAAGTTTATTTTTAGGAAGATATTTATTTTTAACTAAAAAGTGAACTTTCCCACATTACATAAATAGAAAGGAATTCAAGAATTCATGAGTTTCTTATTGCTTAAGCAGCACCTTACATCACAAGGCACTCCCTCCCCATCCAACAAAGATAAGGTGAGAGTTCTCCCAAGGCAAATTTCTCTGTGTGGGGAAAACAATCCTCTGTAGATTAACAGGCCATCCTTGTTTTATGCATGTATTTTCCTTTATGTATGATCATTTGATGCTTTATAGGCGGCCAAAGGACAGACAGCAAATGACACGTTAGCACTTTGCTCTTCGTGACAGCAGTGCCCACTCTGAATCCCCTGAAGTGGCCTTGGAGGTCATCTGCCCACGTCAGGGTGAAGAGTAAGTTCAGGCAAATTAAATAAAACCCTCGAGTTCAAAGGTACTCTTTCTTGAATTTGCTATATAATTGTAGTCTATTTCAGATGACTGAGCAAAAAGGTTAAGCAACAGAAGAGCCTTTTAATACAATTTACATATTTTGTACCTTATACTCATGTATCAACTCCCTATGAGACTGGAAGTTGGGAGGATCTTAATCACCTAGCATGCCTGGTGCATACCATGCCTGGCACATGCTACACCAAACTCAGTTAATTCAGTAAATCTGAGTGGACGGATGGATGGACGGATGGATGGGTAGGTGGGTGGGTGGATGCGTAGGTGGGTGGATGGGTGGGTGAACAGACAGATGCATGAATGAACGAATGAATGCATGCCAGCAATATTATAGCCTAAATACATTAAAATGTGTACTAGTTAGCATATTAGATGACAATAAGCAAATGGTACACAAACGCTAAATATACATCAAAGATGTAAAAGAGATTTATAATACTGTTAGACATCTACTGGCTTCCAGCTCTCAGCACCCATGCAGTATGGTAAAGAATGCTAACAAATGTGCATTCTTTTGAAAACAGGAAAGAAACAAGCAATTTAGTCTTTTTTTTCCCTCCTTTGCCCACCAGAGTAAAGGCGAAACTGGTTCACTGCATGCCGGGAGATTCTCATGGCTTGGGTGCCATGCCTGCAGGCTGCAACCTGCAGGAAGGGCGCCCAGCACCCACTGCCAGCAGGAGCCAGCCTCCTTACCTGCTGTCGCTGGGGCTGGGCCCCTGCTCCAGTATGACCGCAGAGGAAGGGACAGGCCCACCCTCTGCACTGCTTTCAGCCCTAGAGCTCTGGGAAGGGGGCTCTGGGCCCATTGGAGCCAGGGTGCTGCCATCTGTGGGCGGGAGTGGCGGCTGGAAAGCAGGGGATATGTGCTTTTTATTTAGGGTGCCACCCCGCCGGTAGGCCTGGAAGTCCATAAGCTTCACACCAAAGCTACAGAGAGAAGAAACAGTCAACACACCATGCAAGCCAACAACTGACACAGAAGCCCATCAGCCTGCGAGCATTACAACCCACACCGTATGGCCACCCAAGTCACCCAGCATGCAGTGAAGCGGCAAGGACCACACGGATGGTCATCCCTATTACCAAGGAAGCAGCTCAACTTGGCTTAACCCAGGAGAGACCCAAAGGGCCTGGTAATGACCAGGTAGTGTCTTTCTCAATCTGGGTGAAAGCAGGTGAAGGCACATAGGGCAGGCTTCATTGTGAGTGTGTGGCATCCATGAGCCTGCTTAGGTCCACCTTACAACATACAAGCCCACCGCCTCAAGTCTGTGTGTTTGTGGAATAAGGTGAAAGCTGACAGCAGGACTCCTACCAGAGACAATTGTAAGGTCTCACACCTCACTGCCTCCAGCTGTGATGCAGAAACATGGGGCATGCACATACAAAGAATGTATCTGAAAGCCTAAGACTAGGACAAAGTTGCTTTGGGGCAGGATATGTGATTGGAGAAGAGGACAGCAGAACAGAACAGGGCTTTTCACTTAAGCTCACTGGTGTAGAAACTTAAAGAAATATTTTTTCAGTTCAATAAAATAAAAAGATTTATGTCTCCCTGAGCTTGCGTTTCTAGGGGGAGATAATCTGCTTCTGCTGATGACAGGGACTGCTTACTGTTGTGCTAACTAGAACACCAACTCTGCACTGTGAAACTGCAAATATATGAAGGTAGATTTTGCTATGGACACTTTGTCTTCAGGAAATATTACTGGATGTATGACTGGAAAACTTCTGCACATAATAAATGTGTATTTCAGAGGGAGAGAACAGAAAAGTAAAACATTTTCTTTGGAATGGGTTTAAAAAAGAAAAGAAAAAAAAAAAAATGACCAAAAAACAGACTCACTTTAAGATTGGGCAACTAAAATAGAGCTTGTTGTTTAGTTTGAACATGAAATGACTTGGAGTGAAATTACCATGTATATGCAAAAAAGTACAGCACTGAACAGGCATCTCTAACTCTTAGTTAGCACTGCTGGAGAACACAGCAAGCATTTCATCACATGTATTGGACAGGTTGGCATTTGACAACAAAAGTCACAATAGTCCTTAACAACCTTTGAATACCCTATACATTTCCTGCGGAGCCTCATGTAGTCTCACACTAAGCCCAACACAGATGCTTTACTCTTTCAGAATTGGCCAATGCTGAGGCTTCTCAACTGAACATCAGATTCAGTGGTTAGTTTCATCCAGGGGCCAACTCATACCAAAAATGCGCCTCTTTAAAAACCAATCACACAAGTCACTGTGAGCAGCAGGCTGCTGTCACATTCACTCTTGGACATAAGTTCACAATATGTAACTTCTTTTTTCTCAATCTCCCTCCCACCAGTCCAGTGCATTTAGGTGAATCTGTAATAAGTGTAAGAGGCCAAACCACTGTGGGATGTATGCTGGACCACCTAGGAAAGTATGAATGCATGTGGCACAAATGATACCCGAAAAGCTGCATAGCTACTTTATGGTCACAGTGGTACCTGTGATGAAACTATCTGGATTCTGAAAGTCCAGGTATACAGTGGGCCAGTCTCACAGGACAAGACCACAGAGGTCTGCCAGATACCAAGGGCATAACAATGTGGGTCTGAAAGTGATGAGCTCTAAACACACCTCTCCTTCTTGACCAAGTCCCCTTCCATCACTGCCATGCTGGCAGGTCGCTTCCTCTCCAGCGTCCCCGAGTCACAGTCATTTCCAGTGTGGAATGAGTGATTGGAATTTGGGGGAGCAAGAAGTACGAATGCTTCTGATACATTAAATTCCACTTCTGCAAGAAGAAAAAGGAACAAGTAAACATGAGGCAGAATGCAGGAGTTGAGAGAGCTTTAAACATCACTGGAATAGGAGCACCCTTCCTCAGTCCATAGCTTTCCCTCCTTCACAAGTAGCCACCCCATGCACCTCACCATCTTAAGAATGGTGTGCTAAACCAGGGGGAGGCAAGGTGGAACTAGAGATGGGGGAAGGGGTATGACTCAAAATACATTACACAGCAAGCACAAATACAAAAAAGGACAAGGAGCATGCGTTACTTACTTGAACAGAAAAAGTGTGATTTTATTTACAGTTTGATATAAAATAGAAATAAAAGGCAACATCAACACCATACTGCCTATAGCAACTTTTCTAGTCTTTCTAAAAGGAAATCTTTGACAGAATGTCAATATTCGTTCATTCACCCATCACATCCTGAAGAAGACTGGTGAAGAAAAGATGGGGTGGCCTTGCCATCATGTAACTTACACACCAGGGGATGTGACAGCAGGGCTGCTCTGGACAAAGAAGGGGTGGGAGGTCCAGATTTGGAACAACTTTCCAACACTTGCCCCAAGCAGTACCCTCACAGGGGGCCATGGAACCTCCAAGGAGCCCAGGACTACAACAAACGTAGTTTGATTTTGAAAATTTATTGCCTATGGGATGAAATCCTAATTCTGACAGCCTGTTCAGACCTTCATAAACAGGGCCCAATCAACCTTTTCTGCTTTATCTGCACCTGCCTATTCGATGTCATCTCTTCTACAAAGCAATCCTTGGCTCCCTGTCCCAACACCTGAGTTTGTTAAATCATTGTTCATCCACCTATCCTAAATTGTGTTTTACAATTTCTCTGTTTACGTGGCCTCTTCTCCAGGGGCCTGAGTTCCTCCATGGAAGACAGCAAACATATGGCCCTTCGTGGGCAACCAGTACATGCTGAAAGTGAATGATTCTGGTGTTAAGTGAAACACAGTGAAATTAAAAATGTGCTTAGCATTGTCAAAATATGAATGCAAATCAACAGTCTAGAAAGAACTGTGAAAAAGTGACACCAATTATACAATCATGAAGTGATTACTGATGCATTTTCTCTTTATACTGTTATACTATCATGCTGCTTTGGCAGCCAGTGAGGCTGCAAAACTAATTACCTCCAGGGAAGAACCAGTCGGCGTGCTGAATGATGGGTTCAATCACCGCAACCACGTGCACGGAGGTGGCGGCTGCCATTTCAGCCAGCGTCCTGCAAAGGAAGCCCAGAGTTCACGTGCTTCCCACAGGCAGCCTCCAGTTTCTGTTGGCTGACTCAGGACCGTTCGATTATTTTTAAGGGATGAAATATTTGAGAATAATGCAAAAAAAATAAAAAGTAAGTACATAAGGCCTTGGCCTATGTGTGTATGGAATCACCCAGGAAGAACGGGCTGCTGCCCCTTAGTGGGCACTGTGATAACAGCTCTGTTGAGGGAGCCTGCGGAGAACTTGCATCAAATGCTTGTTTCACATTGGTTTGGGATAGGGGAACCTCTCCCACTGAAAACAGCATTTTACAGGGCAGCTATTGTGAGACCCAGTACCAACAGGGACCAAACCTGCCTGTGTGACAGCCAAGGGCAAGGAGTGTTTCAGTGTCCTTTTACCATGTCACAAACTCTGAGCCCCCACGTTTACACGTATAACGAAGGTCGTCATGTAGTATATGAACTGGTCCCAAGGTACAGGTTCATAAGTTGAAAGGGTCTGAATGCCAGAGCTCAAAAGGAAAAAAGGACATGAGAATCCTTATCCCTGCTTTTCAAGCTCATATTTCAGTTTGGGGTCAGGACACCATGAGAGGAAACAAGGTGCAAAGGCCTGGCGTTCACCAAGTGCCTACCATGCCTCAGTGCTTCAGGTTCTTCACCTTATTTCGGGGCTGTTATGTTGTATTACATCATGGTACTTTATTTATCAAAGACACAGTACTCCCAAAAAGCTGGGTCCTGAGTCTGACTGCCCCAAAGCTATCTCCTCTCTGTTATTACTCTGACCTCTCTTTCCCCCAGGGAAGAGCATTTCCACCCCAATTTCCAAACAAACCAAAGTTCTTGCTCCTTTCAAATTCCAGCTTTAAAGGTGAATTCTTGACTGCAGATTCTCCTCCCCACCCACCTGCTCTTATGCCTTCTCCTCCCATCTGGGTCCCAATCACTCAGACCTTAGAGTCTCATTGGAGAAGGGAGAAACTGTCCATTCACATTCTTTTTGTTTGTTTTTTAGATGTTATTTTTTAAAGAGCAGGGAAGGGAGAGAGGCAATGAGGAAGAGAGACATCAGTGTATGGTTGCCTTTCACCTGCCTCCAGCTATGGACCTGGCTTGTAATCTACACTCACATTCTTTTTGAGAAGGTGCTATTTGTTCTACTGATTTGCAAGGCCTTTTATATATTCTGGATATTTCTGGAGGAACTCTTTCCTAGTTTGTAAACTGCCATTAGTTTAAGGAGCTTCCTGACATACAGAAGTTTCTAGCTGTACTAGAGTCAAATTTATCAATTTTTAAGTTTGTTTATTGCATTATTTTTGTTTGGAAAATGCTTCTCTATCTCAAAAATCTATAAATATTTACCTTCAAGGCATCACTTTTTATGCTTATCTGGAACGTATCTCTAAAATGTAAATTAACTATATAATTTACATAGTTAACTTTGTGTATCTACTTGTCCTTCACTTTACAGTTATTGATCTTTATAAATAATAACATCAGGCATGCATGAATATGAATGAATAAAAAGTAAAAAGAGAAACTGATTCAGAACATCATTGCACTTTTTTTTTTTAATGCAAACCTGAACCATTGTGCTTTTAAGCAGCTGGCCAGCAGTGATGGGCAGCAGGCAAGGGTGGTAAAGCTTATGGATAAGATTGTCCAGCACTTGGGCTTTGCTGTTTCCCTGCTATGCAACCTTAACCAAACTACTTGTCTTCTCTAAGCTTTAGGCTACTGAAATGTAAAAATGAGAAGAGCACCTACCTCAAAAGGTTACTTGTGAGGATTAAATGAGATCATCTCAATGCCACCATCAGAGTCAACATCATTAGTAATATTCCAACTTTCTAACTGATCTCCCTGATCCACTCCCCTATTCAATCTATGTTTCTCAATGCCAACAAAATGACCTTTTCAAGTGAAATTTGATCAAGTCATTCTTGTGCTTAGAAATCTTGATGGCCACCTTCTCCCCATACCCATAATATAAGTTTCAAACACCTCAGTAAGACACACGAGGCCCCTTGTAACCTGGCTCTGGCTTCGTTTATCTCAGTCACAATCTTATGTTCCTTGTGCTCAAGTTATACAAGACTATGCAACATCTCCTAACATTAGATACTTGGCACTTTCATGCCTACAACACCTTTGCTCATTCAAGTCCCACATGTAGCAGCTATTTACCAAGGTACAGCTCAAGTGCCATTTCCAACGCAGAGATCTCTGTGAACTTCTCAGCCTGAATTGTGTTACTTCAACAAGTACCAGTGCGAACACACTTTGCAGTGTCTGTGGTATCTGCACACAAGTATGGGGACAGAACTTATCCCTAGAGCCACTCATCTGCTCAGCTGCCCAAATCAGGGCCCTTTGAGGACTGGGATAATGTCTCCCATATCCTTCTGGGGCCAGATCTGGGACAAGATTACAGCAGGGTTCTGAGGATGTCAGTTACACGGAAAGATCAACTTCAGAACATGGCTAAGTGCACCTCACACTAAAAATGTCTTAAGTGCTAGTTCTACTCTCCCCATCAAGTGCAAAGAAGAAATAATAATAATACAATATGGGCAAAGATTACTTACCCTTCATTTTTGGCCCATAACAGGTTAGGGCCTAACACAATGGCAATGTTGCTGGGAGTCATTTTATTAATGTCACTGTTCTGAGCAAGCTTTGCAAGGAACTTGATTAAATACCTATGGACAAATGAGAGGGGGAAAAGCATCTACTCTGAAATAGTTGCAAAAATATTATCTTCCTGCTCAGGTTCCCGGGCCCAGAAAGCTCAGGGTGTGACTGAGTCTAGCGCAGGTTAAACATTTTATAAATTTCACATGTTCTTTGTTTCAGAGAACAAATTTAGGGCATGAAACACAGCAAAGGTCAACATCAATGATTCAGCCTCTATTTCCTGTATACTTCTAATCCATTTCTTCTTTATGCCTTATCTATTCTACTCCTATATAAATTACAATGTGATTAACAGCGGGCCCAATATACATGTACATAGTATAATCTATCTCAGTAAAAGAAAAATAGAAGTACATACAAACATAGTAAAAGACAGAAGGGCAGATATATTGTTAAGAAGAAACTATTTAAAAATGCTTCATGATGTGATCATAAAAATGTCCCGTTTATCATATAAAAGTATGCTCTTGTAGTATAAAAATAAAAAATTAAGAACCCCATTATTTATCAATAGGGGCTGGTTAAACAAATTACAGTATATCCACACTGTGGGGTACTATGCAGTCATGAAAAGTTACTATGTACTGATGTGGGAAAATCTCTAAGCTATATATCTAGGAAGCAAAAAAGCAAGGAGAAGAATGATGCATACAACATACACTAGTATTTGATTTTGGAAAAAAGTGAGAGAGGAGAAAATGTATGTACATATGTATGCATGTATCTGCTTATACATGCACCAACTCTCACTGAGAGGCCGTACAAGAAACCAAAGTCATGGCTTGTGTCTCACTAGGGGAATGAGATGGCTGGGGAGAGGAACAAAGACATATTTTTCACTGCGCACTTTCTGAATTTCGAACCATGGAAATATACTCCCTATGCAAAAGAACACTGGTAAAAATTATCAAGAGTAAAGTAAAAGGCCAAATCCCAAAGTACCAAGAACTAGGATTTAGTTCCCACTATCAGACACTGAATAGATTGAGAATATCTGCAGTGCCAAGCTGGATGTGTTCAATGAATCAGTGAGGGGTGTTATAAAGAGTAATGTTTTCAGCAAACAAGGTGGACACATAAGGTGTAAAGAGGGAACATTTCCCTTAGCTTAGTGATACAGCCCAAGACTGTATCAGTGAAAGTTAGGTAGCATGACAGGCATTTCACCAGGAAAGTATTTGCCATTTTGTACCAAGTTATCTTACAAATTTTTTTATTTTTTATTTTTAATAATTTCATTACCAATGGCCACCCTTTCCTCTTCTCTGTAGGTTTCTTTGAAGTCACATTTTAAGTCAAAGAAAAAATAAAGGTTAAACCCCAGAAATTTATTCTATGGTAAGTTTTCTTAGAAACACAGTTATTCCATAAAGTAATAAGCAATGCCTAATTTTAGAAATTTTATGTCATAGGATGATTTATGCTCTACTTAAAATTAATTATGTAGCATATACAAAAGATATTACAGAAATTACAAGTATTAATTTTTACATTTTATATATAGGACAATTTAGACTACAAATCCCACATAGAGTTAACTAAACATTCCACAGACTTTTTCTCAGCAACTGCAGTGGTGAAATGATTGGGTGCTTACCTGTGAATGCTGACCTGTTTCAGGTGGATCGCAGTAACCTAATGTCAAATTCAGTTCCTCCCAGCAACCCCAAGTGACTCCCACAGCACTTCTGAGTGTGCTGAGCATGCCTGAATTAAACAGCCTCTCTGCTAGGGATTAAACCTATTTTCACTCTTTGAGTCATTGTAGCTTGATGGTTTGAGATATACATACATACACACACAAACACATACACGTCATGTCAACCATACATACCTAAAGTTAACAAAATTTGGTGATGGCAACTTCTGACATATTCTCCATAAATCTTGAAGTTTTTTGTCTTGATCCTGCACACTAAGAAAAAAATTTTTTTACCCATAATCATTTATTAAAACACATATTAGAAATCCCTGTGCTCATATACCATATTAACAGTGATGCCTCCAGTGATGGAGAAAGCAGTTCGAAAATAGCACAGATTTGAGAAATCAACAGATCTGGAGCAACAAACATTTAACTTTGAGCACCAGACATCTCCTGATGTGCTGATTTGGAGTAAGAGGGTTGATTCTGCTGAGGGACCGGGGTCTTGGAGGGATAGCCATGTGAAACCACCCAGGCCAATCAATGCCTGGCACACAGGAGATGAGATACCACTGGAAATTCTCTAGAAAATGCGTATATTCACCTCAGGCGTCAAGGAACCCAGGTCTCTTGTCCTAAATGTAGCCAGCATGGTGACTTGGCCCAGCTCCAGGCTGCCAGTCCCCATCTCTCCCTCCCTCCCTCCATCCTGCTATGAAGCAATTCCATGGACTCTTCTGCTACATAGTTTCAATATACAACTTTCACAGACACAAAATGGGCAGGACCACAGTCTGCAGAGCAGGGCCCACCCTGCAAACCAGTGGGAGGCTGCATCAGAAGCTGCGTACACAACACACCCTAAAACTTAAAACACCCTTCCTTCAGCACTGAGCCAGTCTGGAGACTTATGGGTAGCGATTAAACGTAATTCTACTTCAGAGGCCAGATGAAGTGTCCCTGGGATGGAATGGTGCCCTGTGTTGATAACTCTCAAGCACAGAATCACAACACAAAAGAAGATGCTCACTCTAAAAACTTATTTCCTCACAGGGATGAGTGTGGGTGTCTAAGCACAGAGGAGTCAAGGTTTAGGAGCAGTGGAAAAGACTACTTAATAAAAAGCACCCTGGACCTCTCCCCTACCTGACAGGTGGTCAGGTTCCATTCCTCAGTCCCATGAACATGGATATTTACATCAGGTTGAGCCCCACGCTGAGTCCAAGGCAATAAGCACAACTAAGAACATGCTCTGAATCTAAAACCCTCACCACTGACCAGAGATGGTCTTACTCCACAGTGACAGTGAAAAGCTCAAGTGCAAATCCCTGGTTGAAGTGACAGAGATGGTCTCACATCCCCTTGACTAGAACTGATCAGAGCAAATGGCTTATTTCTAAGGGCACCGGTGACATGTCTGAAGATGGGTGAAGGAGAGAGAAGGGGAGGTGAAGTTTGCTTCTCTTCCCTCAGGGCTGAGGAACAAGGCACCTTTCAGAGCATGAGAGAACAAGCCTGTCCTAGACAGACTGACACTGGGGATGGAGGGATGAAACTAAGAATGGGGCACAGTCTCTGGGTCCCACAAGTCTGGTTCTGAACTCTAGCCCTGCCAATTACATGCTACTGTCTTGGCCCCATTCCTTCCTAAGCCTCAGTTTCCTCATATGTAAAATGATCATAGCAACATCTGTTGTTTAGGTTATTAACTATGGTTACATGAGGTGAAGGATATAAGATTAGTACAGTACTTGGAACACAGTAAATGCCTAGTAAGTGTTAACAATTATTATTAATTATGTCAACATCACATTATTAGCACACCTGGGTTTCCATTCAGCTCAATAGGCACATTGGCTGGTACAACCCTTGTCCCCAGTGACAGGACTTTCTTCAATATAAAAGGGGATTTGATCAGCCAGTCCATAATGTGGATGCCACTATGTCTTCATTTACTTAAATGACACACAGTTAAGCCAATGCATAAGTGGTTAACTTCCTACACTAATAATTACAACACTCAGTATTTTCACAACTAACTTAAGAACTGAGGCACAGATTATTTAACAAATATGCTATTTTAATGTTATTTTTCTCATTCAGGAGAGTAAGACAATTTACAAATGGAACACAGTATTACATCATTTCCTTTAACTTTTACAACTCAGTGTTTTCTAAACTTACCTGGCAACTTGTGTCCATTCTTCATACAGATTAAAAGTCATCAAAGGTTCAGGCAGTTCTCGTAAGTAGGACTTTAAAGCACCTGGAATTAACATTCTCTTTGAGTAGGAAAAGGGAGGAGGCTGATACTCTGAGGACATGTTATTTTGCAAACTGAAATGATCTCAATTACACTCTTCTCAATATATAGAACAAAGAACAAATCATGACTTGGTGGAAGTGACTAAAGAATAAAATACTCCTAAAACAATTTCTATTCCTTGCAGCATATAGGGTGGGGCAAAAGTAGGTTTAGAGTTGTTCACATGAAAAATAATAGACTAATTAACAAAAAACACAAGAATAAACTGCTCCCTATACTCACAATGTAAACCTACTTTGCATCACCCTGCATATTGAACCATCAACAGAAAATCAAATCAGCTTCCAAGCCATCCTTTTTTTTAAAAATTTATTTATTATTTTTAGAGAGAGGGGTAGGGAGAGAAGCAGAGAGGGAGAGAGACATCAATGTATGGTTGACTTTCATCTGCCTCCAGCTGCCGATCTGGCTTGCAACCTCATTATGTGCCCTGGGTGGGGAATAGAACCAGCAACCTTTGGGTTGGAACCGGCACCTTATCCACTGTGCCACCAGCCAGAGCCTCCAAGCCATCTTTTTAACATACATCTCTTCCCCAGGCAGATGGAGATATTGGAGGTAAAAGAAGGGAAGAAAATACAAGCATGTCTCTAAATATTTAGATTATAAGCCACTTTCACCTTTACTTTAATAACTGGGGCAGGGAGGGAGGAAACAGGAATAGAAAAGGGGTATGTGTGTGTTTACCTTTTCCATTTTGTCACTTAAGCTTGTAAGGAGACCATTTCACTTAAACAAACATCAACACTGGTAAACTGGCGATCTGTCTGAGACAGCCCTTGCCCATCACCTAGAAGGTACTTCTTAGAGCTCACCTGCTACGGCGTGGGGGTCTGAATAAAACTCATCCAGGTGAGATGTAGAACAGTCTAAAGCAGCTTTCAGTTTCTTTAACTTGGAGGCCCCAGCCCCAATTCGGAAAAGGCCCTAAAGACAATGAAAAGCCATTAGCATCAAGTTCAAGTTGCCAGCCTGACACCGAGCAGTACCCACCTGACCCCCAACTCTAGTGCACCTCACCTGGAGGAGTGGTCACACTGCCTACCCAGTGGTCCTTGTCCTACCCCATTGCTAAAATACCCATGCCTACTAGAAATCTATTTAAAAACAATGTTTTATATTTCCACGAGAATGATGCTATCAATTCTTCAAGTTTAGAAATATTTTTTTAAAAATGGACGTCTCAAAGAAAATTGTTAGAACTGTTAGTCACTTCTACTACCCTTACTTAGAGAAAAGAGGAAAACACAGGAAGGGTCAACAAGTGAGGCGGGGCTACAAAGACAATGGGTTTTAAGCAAAATTAATACAGTATGAATTTCTGAACCTCAGCAGTACTGACATTTCGGGCCAGATGATTCTTCACTTAGGGGCAGTCCTGTGCATAGCAGGGTGCTGAGCAGCATCCATCTCTACTCTCTGGATGGCAGTAGCAACTTCCCTCACCCCACCAAGCTGTGACCATCAAAAATATTTCCAGACCAACTATCTCCTGAGGGGGACACATGTGGCCCTGGAGGAAAGGCACTGACCTAGGCTGTTAGAAGTTGGGGTCACGTCATTTGGGCAGTAGGTGGTGACTAGAAGCAAATGCTATGAGCATTCCTGGGGTGTTTCTTGATCTGCATACTGATTACATGTGTGCTATGGTTTATGAGAATTTAATCAAGAGATCCACATGATACATACTTTTGTGTGTCCATTATACGTCAATAAAGTTTTTAGAAGGAAAACAAAGGCTTGGGTTTTGATTCTGGCTCTGCCCCTGAGCGAACTCCCTGTGAATTCCTATCTATGCAACGGGAGCAAAGAGATCAGACCTGCAGGGTTCAAGGGGTTTCTTGGTGTAAAGACTTCAGAAAACAAAGAATGTAAATGTGCTCCCCACACCTAACAATTGCACAGTACTACACAAATGTCTTGCTATACAAACTGAACCTCATGGAAGCTCTGGTCCCGTATTTTGTGATGAAATTCATACTCACAAAGTACAACCAGAGTGTCAAATGGATCAAATAGGATAAAAAAGAGTGAGCCACAGGAGGAGCAGTAAAGACTGTCCTGTGCAACCTCAGCCCTAGTCAGTATGTCTGTGACGGGTCTCAGTTTACAGCTGGATCACAGAGGGTCAAGCTGGAAGGTGGCTGTTCTGCCCCTCCTGACGGCTGGCTGATGACGGTGGGCCCGGAGGCCCGGGGCGCCCTCACCTCCTCCTTCATGCCTGTCTCCAGCAGCAGCATCACACACGCTTCGATGGGCAGCGCGATCTCCCGGCCGCTCCGCTTCAGGTGTTCCTCCAACGCAGTCCCAAAAGCTGGCTTCTCCGCCCACTTATCTACAGCAGCAAACCAGTCAGTAAGACCCGACAACCTTGTGGCATCAGCAACCTATTGCCTCCCCAAGCTACCAAAGGGGATTACTTTTAGAAGACTGGTAGCTGGGGCTTTTGCAAAGGGGAACATCTGTTCCATTTACTTCTGTTGGCTACCACTTACTAGAGCATAAAATGCGACAGGCCATGAGGGGCCTTATGGGGCAGAAGCCCTGAGTGTGCCTACGTGGCACCCAATGGCCGCTGCCTGGGAGAAGGGGTGAAGGTGCTCCTGCACCTGGCACCACATCCACATTAACACACGGCGGGTGGGCAGACTTGGCTAAAACAGAGGATTCATGGAGTACTGTGTTCCTGAAAAAGAAATTTATTCTAGCCATGCAAAAAAGCACCAGCCTTCATCTAGAAGATAAGAAATAGACTCCATTAATGTGAAAAAGGAGTAACTCCTTAAAATTTTAAACACAGTTAAGCATGGTCATAGAGGACTGGAGATGCCACTGTGAAATCAGATACGACACCCCATGACAGGCAATGCCTTCGAATGCTGTACCCAGCAGGTCCAACAATTAAGCAGGACAGAATGCGGTGTGTGCAGCCCCACAGCCTATGGCTGGGAGCTATAATGACAGCAGGAAGGTGATTTTTTATATTACTTTCAGGTCACTGACTCTGCTTTGGACCAGCTTGTCAGAAATACAATAAAGCAGGAAAACAGAAGCAAGAACATAGGAAAGGGCTATCTGTATTAAGTCAGAACAGCAGAGTGTGGTAGGGTCTGGGCTGCTGGGGTGGCAGGGATCTAGCGCTGCCTGAGAGGCTCCTGGAGGTGCAGAGGGAAACCAAGCTGGTGAAAACCCTCCAATGAGGAGCTCTCAGTCTCTCCCAATATAAGGAAGGGCTCCCATGCTTCTCACTTTGTTAATGGGCATCTACTGTTTGAATCTTGGCTCAAAGCAGGCTATGCTCTCTGTGTCCTCGTACGCTGGCCCACATGTAAGAGCACGTGCAGGGCCCGTCGCTTGGGCTGCACGTAAGAAGGAACAGAAGTGAAACCCCACAAATCCATGGACCTGAGAGCACTTGTGAAAAGTTCAAATTTAACAGAGCGCGCAAGTGGGAAGAAGTTAAAAAACAAGGTGAGGGAAGGGTGTCTGGACAAAATCAGAGTAGGCCACCGTCAGGAGTGTCAGGAGCCCCCCATGTCTCTTAACAAAGAAAGCAGCTAGGACCTGGCCCTTCTCAGACACAGAGCTCTATGCTGGCCTCTTAGAGGCCAGCTCTTACTTTGAATACTTTGTCCCTTTTATTGAAAGTAATGATTTTTGACATGGGCAAAACACAGCACACCTGACCCTTTTCCTGGAGGGCTACATCAGAATCACCCAGGAAAGCAGGGTCAAGGGCCTATCATCACCTCCAGCACGTGCCTGCCTCTCCAACACTGAAACTGTGGAGACTGGGCCCTTCTCCCCACCCTGCAGACACATGAGAGCCACTGGTCTACAGACAACTCCTGGGGCAAACTCCACCAAAGTCACTGGCCTCTCAAACAACACACCTACTATGTGCCAAGCACCGTAGCAGCAGTTGAATTCACAGACTCCCACCCTTGGTGTGAGAACAGTCTGATCATGGAGAAAAGACAGGACGTACATGTAAACACACAACAGCGATGAACAGGACATGTTTGCAGAGTCAGGGCATAAAGATGGTGCAGACAGAGTCACAGAGCACGGTGTCTACTGGGGCTGGGTAGTGCTGGGGGTGCTGAATCAGGTGAGGGAGCACAGGGCCTCTCAAAAGGCCACAGCTGCCTGTCAAAGCCACACACATGATGCCATGTGGGAAGGCAGACCTGGTCACCAGACCTTCCAAACTTTCATAGGATGCCAGAAGTTAGGATTGTTATGAAAAAGAGTATGGTTTTTAAATGATGGCAACTAATTTAAAAAATGTTTTTTAAAAGGAGGTGTGCCAGTGTGCAATTTCTGGTGTAGACGATAAATGCTAGAGCAACTTGGGGGACAGGACTCACTGTTAGCTACCGTCATTATAGAAGACCTTGCAAGGAAGGGAGCTTGGGGTGGGGGAGGGAGGTCTTAAAAGGCAAGAGTTAAACAGACTGGAAGAAAGCCTGAAAAAAGATCAGGAGCTTAGAGTCTGGAAACTGACATTTCATCCCACAGTTCGTGCAGACAGAGCACAGGCGAGCAATGGGCATGGAGAAGGCAGTACAGAAGTATAGGACTGACCATAGGGGATGAAAAAGGAAGGAGAAGATACCTTCAAGACTTCAAACCTGGATTGTCTGAAGAAAATGACAGCTGGCATGAGGGGAGTCAGTTTAAGGTGATAGCCAATGATCAAGATGGGAGCTGAGGCTGTCAAATGAGGGTTTCCAGGGAAAGGGAGGGGAGGGACACAAGGGCAAGGAGAGCACTTTAAACAAAGGCTGCCTTCTGAGGAGGGAACAGAAAAGGAGAAAACACAGCCCTAATAGTAAAAGAAAACAATCAGATGAAATGAGGAAAAAAAACTAACAAGAAAGAGATGGTCCAGGCTGTGTCAAATGCCAAGATGTGGCTCCTTTGAGAATTATAGTGTGTTTTCTGTTTGTTTGTTATTAATAGCAGTGATAAGGAATAGAAACCAGACTGAAAAGTGGCATGGTGGTAATAAGGTGAAAGTGGCAGCCAGGGATGAGTCATTCAAGAAGCCCACCAGAAAAATGAAGAATGAGGTTAAATGGGCCACTGTGTCAGCTGACAGTGAGTATGACATCAGGGTGCACAGGGCCATGGGGGCAGCGGAGGCAAGTTATTTATCTATCATAAGGATATTCTGAGTCTTTCTGAAAATACAGAAGAAAAAGGAAGAAGGAGATAGGATTAAGATGGGAGGCAGATATGAGGACAGGCAGAGGCTGTAGGGGCTGAATTCCAAGGACGAGGTGAAGGCAGCAACCTCGGGAAGAGAAACAGTGGATCACATTCTTTTACTGGCTGTCCCCCTACATCAGCTTTCCTCATTCCATCCTCATCCCCTTCCCTGCCCCCTCCTCTTCCCCATGACTTTCTGACATACTGCTCTAGGAAAAACAGGCTTGGGAGAAAGACAGAATGGAAGTTAAAAAAAAAAAAAAAAAAAAAAAAGGAACGCTGAATTAATCTTCTCTTTTTCATGCTTGTTAATCAACTCTTCCCAACTAGACGTGAATCTGAACAGAAGCTACGATGATGCTCAGTACTTGCTCCCCAGCAGGGCCCTGAACAAACACATATTCTTGGTGCTCTGAACTTGGCTTGCAAGTCTGCCTGCACCTCCTGTGAGGCTGGATGCTCACCAGCAGCTTCCCTCCTTTGCACCATGCTCAGTGGCTTCACCCCTGAACTAGGAAACTGATCACTCAGAACAGCGGGGGCACTCGCCCTGGGAAGGGTGGCCGGGCACAGCAGTCACACTGCATTTGAGACTGCTAAGGAGCTGACTGGCAGTCACTGGGATACAGAACCTCTCAATGCCATAACCTCAAACCTTTCAGCCACAAAGCCAGAACCTGTTGGGACCTCCTAAATTTTAGTGGAGAAGTGGCACCCTTGAAGGTGCCAGTGTGTGTACACGCCCACAACACAGCCCTTATCCATATACCTACTTGTCTTCACAGTCTGTGACCACAATCAGCACCTAGCTTCATCCTCTTTCAGCTCAGTAACAGTTTTGCAGGGAGAACCTAAGCTCCAAATGTCAGGTCCACACCTCAAGCAAAATAGTAAAACAGGTCCAAAGATACAGCAACTTCTATTTCAACAACGTTTACTAACTAATCTCTTGGTAAATGCCCTGATGGTAAGTCAGATAGAATTAGAGACAAAAGCTCAAATAAAACTATAAAATTAAACATCGGATAAAGTTCAATCCACTCGTAACGGTAGGCAGTATCTGCAATGTACTTGAATAAGGCAGGCAAAATACTAGTGCTGATGAGGACAAAAGCCCTGTGTCCAGACCAGAGAAAGTCTGAAGGATGTGGTCATGGACTTAGGATTTAGTCATCAATGAAGTGCCTGATAATGGGGTACCCAGACTGGTTTCTAAATTCCTTTTGCAAGTCCACAGCCTTTTCCCTAGAATGTATGCTCATGGAATCACAGGGCCAGAATCAAGCCCAAGGGACAAATAACTGACTTGGGAAAAGATCATTAAAGGCTACAGAATTTTTCAAGCCTACTTAGAAGAGAAAAACATACAGGGACTCTCCCAAAGTGTCCAGCTTTTTCCTCAAGTGAAGGTTCCAGAAGAATTTTAAATGTTCCATTAGTATGTTAATAAGGTTTAGAAGAAATTGTAGAATGCAGCAAGAGAAGATGAAATTATGCTGTGAAACAGGCCCTCCCAGGCAGAGAGGCTGCATCCACAGGAAATGCATGCAGGGGGCAGGGAAGGACAGAGGCAGGGGTGGCAGAGGCTGCGGCAGCACGCGGGTTACGTTACCTTGATGGGCTTGCATTTCGGGAAGGGCCTTTTCTAAGACTGCTAATGCTTTTCTATGGTAATCTGCTTGGGCTTCTAATAACTGAGAACAGACCCACATTCAAAAACAAAAGTAACGTTAGCACTGGATGGATACACACACACATGGCTGAGCAAAACTAAAAATGAAATCTTTTGCAAAAAAAGCTAAAATAACTCTATTTTTATAATGCTTTAACATTACTTTAGGGCCTAGAGCTTACCGTGACAAAGAACTTGCCATATTCCCCTTCTTTGGCCATGAAGTTGTACATATCCGCAGCAAGCTGATCCTAGGTGTGGAAGAGAGAAGACAGGGCATTGAGAAAGGCAGAGCTGAAAGAAAACAGCGGCTGAATTAACCTCTGGTAGCTATGAGTACAAAATAGTATGGAAACAGAGCAGCTAACTGGCAGAAAGTGGTGTGGAAACAATAAAAACAAACAGGAACACTTATTATGTGGAAAGGTATGTTGTTAAAAAGTGAGGTATAGCCCTGGCTGGTGGCTCAGTGGATAAGGTGCTGGCCTGTGAACCCAAAGGTTGCTGGTTCGATTCCCAGCCAGGGCACATAACCAGGTTGCAAGCCAGGTCTCCAGCCAGGTCCGTAGCTGGAGGCAGGTGAAAGGTAACCATACATTGATGTCTTTCTCCCTCTCTTCCTTCCCCTCTCTCTGGAAATAATAAATAAAATCTTTTTTTTTTTTTTTTTTTTTTAAGTAAGGTATAAAGCCCTACTTATGCTATGTTATTACTTGGGTTAAAAAAAAGAGAGGAAAAATATATTTTTATTGCTATAGTTAACATATAGATAGATAAAAAACAGAAAATTAGTAATGGTGGCCATCTGTTGGGGACAATTAGGCAGAAGGAGGACAAGGGTGAAGAAAACATAACTGTTTATTGTCTTATACTTTCTTTTTTTTTTTTTTTTGAAGATTTTATTATTTTTCAGAGAGAAGGGAAGGGAGAGACAGAGAGGGACCGAAACATCAATGTATGGTTGCCTTTCACCTGCCTCCAGATAGGGACCTGGCTGGAGACCTGGCTTGTAACCTGGTTATATGCCCTGGCTGGGAATCGAACCAGCAACCTTTGGGTTCGCAGGCTGGCACCTTATCCACTGTGCCAGGGCTGTTTTATACTTCTGATATTTTTAACTAATGTAAATGAATTACTTTCATAAATCAAATAGCTTTTTAAAAGTGACAGATTAGACAACTGGGTATACATGTATTGCCAATTTTCATAGATATACACATTAGAATTTCATATATATTTAATGTACTTCCTTCTATTTTTAGCATCAAGGTGCACAAAATTAACATTAAGTCCCCTTGTTTATTATTAAAAAATCTGAGATGCTAGTTAGGAGATACTCTTTCTAGAACTGGGAAAGTTACAAAGTGAACTCATGGATTACCCCCCTGTAAATAATGAAAAAGATAAAGCAAGAGCAAGGAAAGGGAGGGATGAAGGAAGGAGAAAAAAAGAGAGGGGGAAAGGAGGAAAAGAGACAGGACAGAGAGGCAAGAGGGGAGGGGAAAGGATGGGAGGGGAGAGGAAAAGGGGAAAGGGTGGGGAGGGGAAGGAAAGGAGAGGAGGGAGGGAAAGCCTGACATGATCAGAAGCTAGGGATGAGCTGGTGTGACTCTATGCTAATTATGGTAGCCAACGTGTTTGAGTCTAGCAATCATGTGGGGTCAGAGGACAGAAAATGAAGCCTTGGGCCTGGTGAGGTGAAGAACTGTGCATGCACATCACTCATAAAGATAAAATGTCTGAGAAATTATATCCTCAAGGAACAGTGGATTAGGAAAAATTTGTCAAGCAGACATGGAAATTATAATAGAGTATACCTGTTCGGGATTGGCTCTGGGTCTGGGGCAGTAAAAGATCTCCCTGAGATTTCATAAACATAGACTTGCTTTCATGAGGGTTATAAATTTAACCATATATGTGACCCAGGAATCTTTAGGAACATTGAGTGAAAAATGATTGGGTTATATTGGTAATAAATACTCTCTGGGAAGACTCCCAAATCCCTAGGAATCCCACAGATGAAGTCCCTCTTAAAATAAGCTTACAGTGCGAAATTGTAAAACAAATGAGGAAACAATCTACCAAAAAGCAAACTCCCACTACTCTTACCAAAGACTGTTAAATTAATTATATACAAAATTATTAAGAATAAGTACTAAAAAAAGAATGCAATGATCAAAAAAGGCAGTCTGGAAGAATTAAAACTTTAGAAATAAAATTTAAAACTCAATGTGAATAAATTAAAACAGCAGACCAGACACGGCTAACATTATCAGTAAATCGGAACTTAGATCTCAGGATATTGCCCAGAAGTTAGCATGAAGAAAGAGAAAATATTTTCACAAGTTGTCACCATGTCAAATGACAAACTGTGATGTGGAAGTTTAAAGAAACACCAGCCCATAATGTACCAGCTCAGACTCCCCAAACCTCAAGCCAAATTTATGTTCTATAAGGAGCCAACAGTCAAGATCTAGGTTAGACTGGATATAAGGAGACCACTGGGTGAATGATGCTGGCAAAGCTAAGACTCTTCTGAACAGGATTATGCCAATGTGAGACTGTTATCAGAAGCATTCATCTGAATAGCATCTTTTTAAATGCAAGGCTATAGCACTTGCATTTAAATTCTCTAAATTCTTTGAGAATTTAGAACTAATCAAGGCTTGCTACCTGGATAGACTAAAATATAACAGACCAAAAGCTACCAAGTAGAATAATGAGCTAATTTATGGAAAAGGATGAATAATATGATGAGGAAAAGTCTAAGTCAACCATTCTGTAAGTCATCAAAGACTTTAGGTGTCTTTACCACCTCAAAAAACATTTGGAATAAACATCTATTTTCATAAATGACAGAGAATGAGATCATTTAATCCTCTAATCTGGAACTTAATTTATGTATGAGATGCAGAGTTCTGTTTCTCCCAAATTATAAACCAACTACCCAAAAAATAAACCTTCCCTTTCCCATGGACACCGAATGACTCCTTTTACTATAAATTCAATCTTTAAATATAATCACATCTGTTTTAGAAAATCTGATCTATTTTGGTGCCTATTGTACGTTGTTTTAATTGCTGTAACTTTATGGTATGTTTTGCAATAGTTTTCTCTTCTTTCTTTCACCTATTTTTTCTTCTTAAAGATTTTATTCATTATTTTCAAAGAGAAGGACAGGAAGGGAGGAAGAAAGGGAGAGAAGCATCAATGTATGGTTGCCTTCCACCTGCCTCCAGCTAAGGACCTGGCTGGAGACCTGGCTTGCAACCTGTTTATGTGCCTTGACCGGAGAATCGAACCAGCGACCTTTGGGTTTGCAGGCCAGCGCCTATCCACTGAGCCATCAACCAGGGCTTCACCTATTCTTTATTTTAAATAAGCTTAACACAACATTTTTGTCAAGCTTCTAAAATAGCCTTCTTGACTTTTAAAAAATAATGTTTTATTCGGATTATATACAAATGCAGAAAACCCACCTTTAATATCATTCAGCGTATTCTTATAGGAATTAGGTAAAACATTAAATAATTTGACCTTTCACCCATTATTTGCAAAAACCAAAAGGTTAATGCCAATTATGTATTCTCACACCTTGCACTGTTCTACTTTATTTCCAGCTTCATCCATCTCTTCCTTTAGGGTATCTATTTTTGATGGAAGCCCCTGAAAGTTGGTTCCTGAAGATTTGTGAGCCTGGTTCCACCTGTGAAATACAAGGGTAGTCAGTATCTGACAACCAGCTGTACATATTCAACCTAATGGATCTAAGGGAGACAGACTCCTTCCCCAAAACTGATTCTACGTGAGACAGGTACTAGTACCTAGAAGCTAGCTCATGTTTATACTCTAAGAATGGAATCAGGCAAAAAGAGCCATCAGCTTCCCACCATGACAGGGCCTTAATACTGCTGGGAGGAGCTGCCTGCTCTAAGCAGAACTAACCACGTGCTGTCTCACATAAGCCCCACTGCCATTAATCAGCCACAAAACCCCTTTTCTATAGCGTCCAGTCATGGACTCTGCCATAAAGCACCCCACTCTCCTGATTTGATTTGAACATTCGCTCTACCACTGGGAGTCAGTTCCAGAGGACTCCTAGGACTCTCTCTACTGCCACCCTGACCTGTGATTACTTTCAGCAAGTAGGGTAAAAGCCAGAACTCCTAGCCATTGATAGCTATGGAAGCACTTTAAGAATTAAAACCACTTGTACGAACGAATATTCAAAAGAGAGTATCTACAGTAAATCTCAAACATAATGTAGAATATTTATATTCCTTTTACAGTAAGTCAAAATGACAAAATAAAAAAATTATATTACAGCAATAACATGGGAGTTTACAGAGGTAGGAGTGATAATTGACTTGTCAGGTAATGGAGCAGTGTTTCCCCCTGCCCCTCATCCCCAAAATGAACAGAAGATCACTGGTGCATTTGCTAGCCAATGGAATCTTAGAAACAAGGAAAGGCAGCATTGTCACAGCTTTTCCAGGTCTACAATAAAAGCATCTAACATGAAGAAACTCAGTAAATGGCAGCTGTGTTGCCATGTTTGCCAAATAGAAATAATCATATCTACTTCACAGGACTAGGGTGAGGATTAAGAGCTAACAAGCTGGTGCCAGTAAAGCCACGTGGTTTATAAATAAAGCTTTATTGGAACACAGCCATGCTCATTCATGTATGGACTGTCCAGGTCTGCCTTTATGCAACAGCAACAGAGCTAAGTAGTTGCAATATTAACCATTTGAGTTGCAAAGATAAAAAAATTTTTACTATCTGGCCCTTTACATAAGTTTATCAAACTTGGGAATAAAGTAGGAGTAGTGGCTGCCTCCCTATTCCCAACTCCCAGGCCCAAAGAGAAACCCATGTAGGTCACTGACATAAAAGTGCTCAAGGACGCAGCTGAGGCTGTGGCCAGGCCAGGAAGCATTAGATCAGTCATATGACATCAGCCCACAAATCAGCAGCCAGCTGAACTGGGGTGGTTACTTAGTTTTACCTAAATGCCTCCCTCCTGAGCCTGGCATTGGATTGTGACGTAATCATAAGCTCACATGGGTTTTGACATGCTGGGACCCTGAGGAGCTGCTAAGATCACAGATCAAATTATTCCTACACTCTACTTTGCCAAGAGTAATGCTATCTGCCTGCCACCTTCTTCTCTCCCCTCAAGGCACTGGGATTTATCTTTCCTATCTCTTTTCATGATTAGTTCACAAAGATCAGGATGGTCTAACATCACTCCTTCAGCCACAGGTAGAAGAATGAAGCCTAAAAGCAGATGCAAGCAGGACAAGTCAGTGAACATGTGACAGCTTCCACTTGTCCATAAAGTGGTCTTTCTCCCACGCATGTCAGGGATGGGAATGGTGGCTGGGGAGGTGACAAAATGCCACATTATTAGTTATTCTTCAAGCTTAATCTTACCTGGCTCTGACTGAGTCCCAGTCTAATACCAACTTGGCAAGCTGTTTTCTCTGCTTTTGGATGTTGGGAATCTCCACCTAGGAAGAACATAATACCTCACACCAATTCAGATGAGGTTTGGATTTTGGCTTAACATTTAAACTGAAATATTTATTTACAAATTTCTTTTCTCTTAGGCAAAGGACTATGAACCATCAATTCACTCCCTTTATTTCCAAAAAGAAGTCAAAGCCACAGATTATTATTCAAGTTTCAGATACAAGAAAACCATGCACTGCCCATCCTGCACTGAAAATGCCCACCTCTGCTATGCTGTACAGCGGGTCCACAATCTCCTTCTCCACAAAGACCTCGTGCTGAGAGAGCTCTAGAGCCAGCTGATTTTCAGCATCTCCACATGTCTCCAGCATCCTCCTTTAAAACAACACAAGTTCACTAAAACAGGCACCTAGTTACAAAGGTGAGTCCGTTCTGACCATTATATATATAATGGATGGCTGCCAGGGACACCCCACCCATCCGCTTCCACTGGCCCACAGGGCACCCAGCTCTTTCTGAAAGCAGTGCTCTTACCCCAGGAGACAGTCTTCCAGCTGGGTTGCTGCCTCTTGCATGTTCTGGGCAAGAGCTGTCAGAGGGAGCTTTTTCTGGAAGGCCAAAGACAGTGAGTGTTTTTTCAAGAGAATTGATACTGATAATCGGTTACCTGCTTCAGGTCATCGTTCATTGATTTCTCCTCCAGGCAAACCACATGGGTAAGAGATAGCCTCTCTGGGTTCTGGTTCTGCTCTCAAAGTTAGAAGCTGTGTGACTTAAGCTCTGGTCAGTTTCTGTGTGTCTGGAATACAGGGATGATAATGGTACGAGTGTCCCAGGGCTGATGTGGATCTAAGGAGGTGTTCAATGTCAAGTACTGACTACGTGTTAAGCACCAGTAAATGTGAGCTGCAGCTTTGTTGTTGTTACTGGTACTGTTACTAAATGTGCACACTATGGCTCAGGCACTAGAGACACAGGACACAGACTTGCTCTGATGAATACAACAATTAAATGCAGTAAGGCACTCAATTCCAAAATTTTTGCTAGAATACATATTCTTAAACTGGCTGTTAATTTGGCTGTAACCACAAAGATTAAGCTTTAGTTACATATCTAAAACTATATAGCCAAATTTCTAAAGAAACTTTTTTAAGGTTTTTAAGCACAAAGCCACCTATTTTCCTACCACAGATTCGTTTTTCAGCTGGAAATGGCCAAAAGGATCATCTGATTAATGTTCTAATTGCATAGTCAAAATAACCTGAAGGTTGGGAAGTTAGACAGAATGGCCAGGCACCTAGGTGAGGGATAGCAGAGCCAAATCCCAGTGCCAGTGGCTTGAGCCTCAGGTTCAGTCTTGCACCAGTGGCTGATGGCATACCTCAGAATATGGGGAGAGTTACACCACCATAATCTGCTAACAGAAAGTGCTTTCAATGTTGTAGTGTCTCGTAACTTTGCATTCCCACTAGAAAGGGCACTCACGTTAGACACAGGATCCACCTCAATACTGCTTTGTGCCTTAACCTCAGGGATGTCACCTGACTTTCCTGCTTTCATAGGGTTCCATCCAACACACACACACACACACACACACACACACACCTGTACATTGAAATTTAAAAATAAACAAGTACAGAACATGCATGATCAATTGGCAAAATTTTAGTAAAATAAACAACATACCACAAAAGTGTTATATTTTGAAATAAACTTATTCTTATATAATCATTAAAAAAAGTCTCAAATTGCTGCAATAATAGACTCAATTCAACTGAGGAATCTTGACCACCCTGTAATGAACATTCTTTATCCATGGACATCATCATGTTTTCAATCTTAGCTTTAACAGCCTCTTTATTAGAATTAGAATGAGGTTGTTTATTAACTTCTCCCTCACAAATGCTCCATACATAATAATCTAAAGGATTTGCACCTGGTGAAGTAGGCGACCAGATTTCCAAAACATTGACACTGAGAAATTATTGCACCTTTTTGGTGTTATTGCTGGTGCACCATCTTGTTGGAAAATAAAATGACATCCATTTGCAACTTGCTTCATCCACAATACAACTACTTCTCTTAAAACATCAAGGTAAACATCAGCAGTCACCGTCAAGCCTTGTGGGAAAAAATGCGAGGTCATGGTATCTCTTTCATTGCTGACAACACCTAACACCATCACTGTAGCAGGAAATTTTGTTTTCATGACAAGTGGGACTTCATTAAGATTCTCACAGAGCCACCTGTTGTTTCTTCTGTTGACCATTTGGTCCTGCTGAGAATTCTTTGCATTGGATAAGAAAATCAGAGGGTTTTTCCCTTTGGGATTTTTCCATTTTGTTAGCAGTTTCCTTGCTTTTTCAAAGTGCCTTTCCATTGTCTGCTGCGTCATAAACTGGCCTTTTCTAAGAACATACAATCTGTATCTAATATCTTCAGCAATAATCTTGCAAACTGTTGCATCCGACATCTGCAGTTCTCTTGCTATGGAGCACATTGACTTTCCTGGATCTTCATTGATGATCTCCTGGATTCTATGTACAATATCTGGAATTGTGCAATCCTTGCATATCTTATGCAATTTCCTTGTTGGTGTGGCAACATCAGGATCGGCATTATACACCTTCTTCATGTTGTAAACTGTACGTAAAGGGATGTTATTGAAGTCTGCAATTTCCTTAGCAGTTCACCCTACATGTAGTCCAGAAATTATGGTTGCTCTAAAATTGTATTCCTTGGACATGACAATTGCTCTCAGAATTTAATACTTTATATCTGAAACAATGATGTTAACTCATAATCTTAGAAACATAGTTTGCCAAAATAAGCACATGAAATAAGGAGATGCAAAGTTATTGCCAATGTATCACACTATCACACGTACCCTGTATATTTACCCCTCTCTCCTCCCACCAAGTTATTTTCAATAAGTATCAGGCTTGACCTGCCCCCTTGCTGGCTTCTACACTTCTAGACTGGGAAGACACGAAAGAATGGGCAGTGTGCTTCGACTGCAGTAGAGGACAATTCATAAATTTTAGTTATGCACCTTTCTAAGGGAATTTAATATAGGGTAAATGTAATAATCAAGAGGAATATATTTGGTGCAACTCTGGAGCTCTATGGGTCTATGGGGTAAAAATCAAAGTGAGGTTTTTTTGTTTTTGTTTTTGTGGGTTTTTTTTTTGATGAGTATCATTCGAGCTCCCAGCTATAAACTGCCTTTGGTTTCTGTGCTCTGACCCCAAAGCTACAACAATCTGTTTCTACTATCCATAAATAAGGATATTTATTTAACAATTGAGCTCAGTAATGAAGGTGCTATCCACCAACATCAAACTCCTCCATAGACAGGCCTGAGGGCCTCCTAATAGGCCTGAACAGATTTTTACCACCAGGGCTTCATTTTGAAAAGCTCTAAAGTCCTAATTTATAAAATGCATGCCAACTGCACAAAAATGTCCAGATCTCAGATGAACTTTGACATAAGCTCTGCTGCGTCAATGGCTTGGGCTGACAGAGCCACCTGCCCCATCTCTCTGCCCTCGATTCTTGCTATTTCACGTGCGTGGGTATTTCTGCCAGGGCCCAGGGGTGTCCTCCTGCGTTTCCTAGAGCCCTGGAGACTGCCGTGATTTTCTCCATATTATATCACCTCTTCTGGTCACGTCTTCTATCATTTCCATGGTGTCTCCTCTTCCCACATGCAGAGTACAGACTTCCTCAGAGCCCTACCTCGGGAACTTCTGCTTGAGTTTGAAAAAAGAAGGCTAAGGCATTAGGTTTTAGAAATGAGGGCTATAGCACTGTTTGCTTAACCCTAGGCTCACTACCACCTAGAAATGAGGGCCAGGCAACCTTTGTCCTGGTTCCCTGGAATATGCCCATCACCTGCCACTCTTTTATCTCCTTTCCAGCTAGGCTCCCACCTCCTTCAGAAAGCCTCATATGATTACCCCCTCCTCCCTTCTTGTTCCTTCCAAAATACTTGTGCATATTTTTGTTTAGCATGTTATTTTATAATTATCCACTTGTGTATATCTCTCCCCACTAGGCTATGAGCACCTTCAAGGTGGAGATGACCCGTTACTCATTTTATACCTCTAGCACTGTACAAGGTATGTCTTGTTCCTTTTGTGTCTGCTCTGAGACATAATCTGGCTGTCACATGTAGTCACTAGACACCAATATTTATCAAGCACCTAACTATGTGAAGAACAATGGCATATAGCATGAATGACAGAAAGCAGAGACCATAAGAGTTACAAGAGAAAACTCAGTCAGCTTATCAAGGGCTTAAATCATGCTAAAGAGCTCAGACTTTAACACCGGCATTGAGAAGGGGGATGTCCTTGCCAGCCACTTCTGGCATTACGGTCACCTTCCTATACAGAACTGTCCCTCCAGACACTGCAGACGTTTGGCCTCTTGGTTCCCCACCTTCCAAATGCCTATAGTGAATACCAGTCTCCATGGCAACCAAAAATGTTTCTACACATTTCTGAATAGCCTAGGATCACAATCTGGTCCCTGTCAAGAACAACTAAACTAAGTTTTGTTATTCTTTGTTTGCTTGTTTTTAGACAGGAGGATAATAGGATCAATTTGTATTTCAGGAAACCAACTCTGCCAATCAGGTTGAAGGCAGTCTGAAAAGAGGGCATCTGGGGGCAGAATATGGAATTCCAGAGGAGGCTGCAGCAGTCTAGGTGAGAGGTCATCGGGTTTCGCATTAAGATGAGATGGTGGAGTTGGAGTAGAGGTGAGGAAGTCAAAAAGTACTCACAAAGCACTATGGGACTTGCTCACCAAGGAGGTCCACGAGAGAGGATAAGATGAAAGGGGATGTAACGTTAAGCCCAGTTTCTAGATTGCAGAACATGGTGGATGGACTTTGAGTCAACCCTAAGGAAGAACTGGTTATCCATGCTAAAACAGACCACTAGGAGAGAAGAGTTCTTTGCTTGGTTGAAAATGGTTTAGAAGTCCCTGCACAGAGACACCAGTTAGAAGCCATGAGACTACAGAGGAGGTGCCCAAGGAATGTGACTGTGAGACTGAGAAGGACAGAACCTTGGGGAATAATATTCAAAGGGCATGCAGAGCAGAAGCCATGGGCAAGAAGAGGAGGAGTAGCAGGAGCAGAATCAGTGGACTGGGTCTGATTTTGAAGGACAGGACCTGTGGCAGGCACTCCTGAGATTGCACGTATAGGCAAACTTCCACCCCTTTTCTATATACACTGCAAGATTGCTCAGGATTGTGCAAGAGAGAATGACCCAGTTGTCAAAATGCCCCATAAATGTCTGCAGGAAATGTAAAAGGGTAACACAGGTCATCTGTGTACCAGCTCTTCCTTTTGAGATACCTGGTAACAAACAAAACAATGTAGAAATAGAAGGTTTTTCATTCCATTGAGATAATCACTGCAAGGAAAGCTTTCTACTCCTGTGGGACACACGCCAGGCAGAGAGCAGTCAAGGATGCACTGGCAG
Organism: Noctilio leporinus; assembly: GCA_004026585.1. Lineage (NCBI taxonomy): Eukaryota > Metazoa > Chordata > Mammalia > Chiroptera > Noctilionidae > Noctilio > Noctilio leporinus. The sequence goes on from PVIW01001929.1 coordinate 253,342, forward strand.
TCAACCTGCACTGAGGAGGGCTGCTTGCTTAGTGGCCAAGCAGACAGGGG